>VZTX01015735.1:510323-543197 GCA_013400915.1 Pardalotus punctatus | reverse complement strand
TTTTTTTTTTTTTTTTGGCTTGGGTTTTTTGTTTGTTTGTTTGTTTGTTTTTGTTTGGGGTTTGTTTGTTTGTTTGTTTGTTTGTTTGTTTGTTTGTTTGTTTGTTAAGAGATCACCCTTTGAAGAAGTCAACAAGGCCAAAATACAATTGCAAAGTTAATACTCTCAGGGCAAATTGAAGACATTTCTTTCAGATTAGCTATCCAATACAAGCTGGGGAAATAGAAATCTAATCAAATCAAGCATGGTTTACATTACAGTTTAGCAAAAGACAGTGTATCTGACACTTCCAGAAATTATTCAGATATTTAAGTACAGTAATTTCTGTACAGCAGTAGGCCACAGCCAAACATTAAATTAATCATTATTAATGTAAAATCATTAATGTAAAATAATCATCATTAATGTAAAATCCTTTAGCCTATGCTGCTCTTGAGACTTTTCACTAGATCCTTTCAACAGGGAATCAAACAACTTATTTGTGATTCGTGTTTTTGCCTTTTCTGGGAGTGGTTCCCAGTGTAGTAATCTTTGCCAATGGGACCAAATCATGGTCTTTGGGAGCATGCTCCAGATTTAGCCCCATGATTCAAGATACCACCTGGTTTTAAAGGGGAAAACCCTTCTATGTGGCACTATTAACCTGACATGTCTCCAGTCTAGACTAATAATTATGTTAAGAACTGAGTGAGTCCATTATCCACATGGAATGGGTGGAGGCTTTGATAAACCAGTAATAATAGGCGTCAGACTAGTCACCGAGGATTGTTCTTACTTGCTTCTTATAAAAGGGAACTTTAGGCTCATTCAAGAATTCTGCTTCCATTGGGACTGACAAACTGTGTTTATTTCCATCAAAGGCAAGGGACTGCCCTGTAGTGCCTATAAAATGGGAAATGGAATATTGTTCAACAAAGGTTGACCTGCTCCTGTAGATTTTTGTCAACACTGCCTTTGTTCAAAATGGGAAGCAGTGTTCCTCTAATTGTATCATTCCAATTCTTCTCATTGCAGTGTTCTAATGGACGCATTCATTTAATATATTCTATGTTTCCAAAAAAAAAACCAGAAACACACAAGTAAAACAAGTGTTGAGAACTGGACAGAAACTGGTGACCCTCCGTAGGAAAAAAGTAATGTACAATTCACAGGGCGACACTTTCGACATGCAAGTTGCCCAGGCTCCATTTCAGCAGCGCGCCTGGCAGAGGCATAGTTTTCACTGGGACCACCCTCCAAAGAGATTCGGTTCTGGCAGGAATCTGCAGGTCCATCCTCACATGGGCCCGCAGGAGTGGGTGGGTTGCTCTTGGATGCCCTCTACTGACACCGGGAGCGCGCACCGCCTGCTCCAGCGGCCCGCGCGCTACGCTCCCTGAGTCTATCCGGAGCTCTTAAAATGGTTTTTCCAGTTCAAAAAGTGTTAACCAAAGTATCTAGCCGTAGAGAAAACTCTTTATCTCATTTTGAAACAGGCAAGAAGAAAATAGATTTTCAAGCACTCTTCAGACAAAGGAAAATAAACCACATAGAGCATTATTATAAAATATTTGAATTATTTGCTTGCATTTTTCCTTTCAAATATCTCAAAGAATTTCAAGGAGATTGGGATGCATTGTTATCACTGTTTGTCACAGAGGGAAACCAAAAGAGGAAACTAAAATGCAGCTATTTTATTTCTTACAAGCAAGGCTGTTACTGAAAGGGAAATAAAATATTTCAGGAATTCTCACTTGTACATGCTGTTTTTCCTATCACTCTTTAAAACAGCATATTTGAACTGACTGCTTTCATATTAATTCAGGAGGCTGACTTTTTTAATAGCCACACACAAATGTCTAATGAAAGATAAACGTATGACCTCCTTGAAAAAATATTGCTGATATCTAACTTTGTAGAGCTATGTAAGAACAGTTACCGTTATTTATAAATTCCTGTCATAAATGAACACTACAGAATGAAGCACAGTCAGTTTCATACAGAGCCATATGCAAAGGTCCCAGCACAATGACCACTGGACGGCTATCAGTCTTCAGCTATCAGTGTAGTTTCGATTCAGCTTTCTTTCAGTAAGAAAAATATATTTAACACTACCTAAAAAGCTTCAGGTATAATTTTAAAAAGTATTATTAAAAACAGCAATTTGCAGGGTATGTTTCACTCCTATGCAGCCAGTTCTAAAAGATGACTATGCTCAAAATCGTTATTCAATTTCATAATGTTTTTGTAATAAAAAAGCTTGACAATTCAAAGTGATGTTTTTTCTTTCTCTTCTGTTTTCCAAGGTAAATACTCTAACAGGAAGTAGCAATCCCAAAAGACTGAACCCTTTTAGGGAACAGAGATGCCCAACATAGATACAAAGGAAATAAAGAACTTTAAGATTCAGTTAAAAAAAGCAAAGATGACCCTGAAGCACTTGAAGATACCCTAATGAAGTAACATAACAAAAGGACATCATTGAAACAAACAACAACAAAAAACAACCAGTAAAGAAGATCTAGCCACAGGGCTTTGTTTTCTTGCAGATGAGAAGCAGTGTGGTACAGTCCCTACAGAAGCTCAGTAATTGGTGTGTTGCGAATATCCAACACCCATCCATTCTACAGCCCAGAGGACTGAGCTTATGTTACATGAACTCTTCCCAGCAGCACGAGCCTGGACTCTTTCCGGAGCACTGCCTCTCACTTACTTTCAGCATTGCAGTCTGGTTTGAGAAAGTGACACTTGCCATGGCACGCTGTATTCTGTGTAACCCCTGGTGATCTAGGAACAAACCTTCCCACAAATCACTACACGCTGCTAGTAAAGATAAGATCACTGAGAATGCAGAACTACTGCTTGCAGCATGACAAAGATAAACTAGATGGTGCCATTCAGTGAGGTTACCTCTGCGGCAGGGCAGAGTTAGGCCTGTGGCCACATCATCAGGCAGGCTGGAAACATGAACAGAGTAGTGTACAGCCTCCTTTTGTCAAGCTCACCACACACCTTTCTGTTAATAAATAACAATGCCTGTTTACAATTTGGCCTTAACAGGCTTTGCCAACTTGAACTTAAAATGAAATAACACTCATTTTAAAGAGGGTCTTGCTGCAACACAGATGGACGTATTTCATTGTTAATGTATTTTTCAAGACTATATGGATCTCCTATTGAAATTGCTGAAGTTATTATTTGAGGATTTTTTCTTTATTTTTTTTTCTGTGCAAGCTTTGTTCATTTATTTCCTGGTAGGTAAACTTGACCGCTCAATAAAAACCATTATGTTTGCCCTCCCAGTACTAATATTCTACTACTGATTCGGTCACCTCAGAAAGCGAGCAAAGAAAACTACTGGCCTGTAATTTGGATAGCCCTTCCTGCCATAAGCTGTGAAACTGTAAGCACTGCTCTCCTGCAGGCTCTGTCCCTCAACTGTGAAGCAGAGATAATAGCTACTCCTTGCTTGCTGCACAATAGCTTTGAGAAGTTAAACACAATAAACCCTTCGGAACACTGTGGTCATAAGAACAGTAAAGTCACAAAGGTGAAAAGTCAGGACATATTTATTTTCCTGGCACAGCACTGCTCTTAGAACACTAAGGCAAACAACACACAAACAACCCTGGTGTAACAACAGGTAGGGTTGGTTGCAAGTAAGATGCATTGAGCCTGTTGCTTTTAACTGCTATTGTTTCTGTTGCTAGCTTTGTAGGACACTGCGATCAAATAATTATTGTTTCCTTGGTTGCCAACTATTTTTCTTTTATTAGTAATACCGACGTTTGTTTATACTTCTTCCTCCCATGGGAAATTTCAACACATCTCCAGAAGGGATGTCGTATGACTCTCATTTATAATGGGATCCCTCCCTTTCTTCCCAGGCAAGGCTCCCTCTTTCCTTTTTTTCCCCCCCTCTACATTTGTAGAGGAACACCAAGTCAAATCTCTGCTGTGTTCACATTCATGTGATCTGAACAAGATGAACAGATCAGCAGTTCTCACACATTTGCCTAGGAGACGTACAGTTGAAGAGAATTAATCTCAGACACCATTCCATTTGAACTATTTAAATTCATTCTGACAACATTAGCAACAGACCATATAGAAAAGTAGTGTGTATATATATAATGCATATAGAATATATACATTTTATGGGTTTTTTTTCTTCCCTTAATAAAG
This sequence comes from Pardalotus punctatus, assembly GCA_013400915.1. Classification (NCBI taxonomy): domain Eukaryota; kingdom Metazoa; phylum Chordata; class Aves; order Passeriformes; family Pardalotidae; genus Pardalotus; species Pardalotus punctatus. The sequence goes on along the minus strand of VZTX01015735.1, from coordinate 539,033 downwards.
TGAGTGTTTCCTGGAATTTTGCATCATTCATTTTTTGGCTCTTTTGCTCTTAATTTCCTACTTGTTTTCCCACGATGGTCTTTCCTTTCTCACCAATGCATGCATTTTACTATCTATCTGTCCACAATATTGCTCACTAACAGCCTATTTCTTGGTGTGGTACTGTCTGCTTTAGTTACCCCTCCACCCCCACCACACACCTGATCATCCTCTTTCAGATACTTAGCTTATTTTGCCTTCTTATCGTGAACTACTGCCCTTTGTCCTAGAAAATCCTTTTCTTTCACTAGGTCATCATGTACTTCTGTCATTCTCATTTGTAGCCCCCAGCTCCACTACTGGCAGCTCCTGCTGATGACAGATGTCTCACAATCAGCTGCAAGCCCGCTCTTGGCTCCAAGCCTGAGGGAAGCTCCAGACTTTTGTTCACATTTTCTCTTTGCAGCAGCACTTTTATACAGATGCAGCAAAGTCACCTTTTCCTGAAGTACAGCTTCTCAGAGAATTCCAGGTCTCTCTGCACAACCAAGACTGAATACCTGTAGAAACTGCCTGAGAAAAATTGCAGACAATGCTATCCAGCAGGGTGAGTAAGCATGGATGGCATTTTGCCCTGGAAGTTCTGTTTTGAGCAGTCAGAGCATGTCAGTGCATTATTTCAGTGTCTAATATACACAGCAGGAGCTCCAGAATTGAGTGTGCAGATGAACCTTCATCATACCAACCCTAGGCTACATACATCCTCCCCCACCATCTAGTGCAATACTTTCATCTCTTCCCATGACTCCTGTGCCATTCATCTCAGTATTATCTTCCCCTATTTATTTCTTCTACTTACTTTTGGCAAGTCATAAAGAATACATAGTTGTCCAACACAGAGCTAAATGAAGAGAGTCTAGGGCTTGCTAAGTCATCAAGCAACTAGCAGGAAAGTCTACAAATTCAGATTAACTAGATATTCCAATGCTATACACCTTTAGATTGGCCCAGTGCCTATCTATCAGGTACTGGCAGCCAAATACCACAGTCTTGCAGCCTGCAAAAAAATGTCTTAAGGGCTATGTCTGTACAGATTCAATATACAAAGTAATTGTATCAACTTTTGGCATCTTTGCCCTCTGTGCTCCTGAGCAAAGAAACCAACACCGAAGGACTTGCTAACTCAGCTCTACGTGATGTTACTGCATTGGTAAGTAGCACTTTGCAATAAAGTCCGTGAACTAAAACAACGGCTGCTGAAAACTGGACGCCTATGTGACCTGCTTCTGGCAAGAGCTTTGCTTTCCACTAGCTCTAGACTAGTCCTGCAGACTGAAGCCCCAATAGCAGACAGAGTTCTAGAACACACATCTGATTTCACAGAAACACTGAATGGTTCAGGCTGAAAGGGACCTTTAGAGGTCAGCTTGTCCAACCTGCCCTGTTCAAGCAAGGCCACCTAAACCTGGTTGCCTAGGACCATGCCCAGAATATCTCCAAGTATGAAGATTCTAAAACCCTCCTGGACAACCTGTGCCAGTACTGGGTCACCCTCACAGCAAAAAAAGTGTTTATGTTCAAACAAAACGTGCCACATTTTGGATTTTATTTTAGATTTAGTCATATCCAAAACTAACCCACTTCATCCAGTCTGAGACCACTCCAAATGCAATCAAATTGATGTTTGAGAGATTTACTTCAACAGCAAAAACATACGTTTTTATTCTAGCTGAAATGTCATTGTAGATTTATTCACTTTTTCATCTATACAACCACGTTCTGCTACTCATTCACAATCAATAGTGCCTGCCTTTAAAAGTGGTGTTTAACATAGTATTTCTTCAAATGTTTTAACATTGTATTGGCAACTTTTTCTTCTTCCCTTAGCTGCTTCCCCAGCTCCAAAAACAGGACACAAAATACAGAGAACTGTCCAAATGCAAATATACCACCACACCACATATTGCGATGATTTAAACAATAGAAGCATGTGTTTCATCCATTCCAAAGTTGGTAATAATGCAGGTAAGAGATAAAGAAGAAAGATTGGTGCTTTCCATTCCACATTTATTTTGTTTCCCACGTTACCAAGATTATATCCTGAGAATTCTTAAAGCCACAATTAGCATCTGTGATGGAAACCTGAAAACAACTTTACCAAACTTGTATGCCAACACAAAACATTGTCAGTGACCAGAAACCATATACACATTGATGCTGGGTATATCTCTGGATTAGTCCATCTAGGCAGTAGATATTCCATGCACTTAGAAGCTGGTTCTGTTATAACACAGTGCCATTTTAGACCCAAATGAGCCAAACCCATTGTGAAATCAGTGCCCAGCTGAGATGACAGCTGATGAAACACTGTGCAGAGACATTACACAGTGTGTAGCTGTGTGCAGCATGACATGACACCACATAAACTGTGGGCTGGATGCTACACACACTGAGGGTGCCCGGTCTTCAGAACTTCGCAATTCATCAAGACAGCCCTGTTCCAGTACTGCTGAGGTCACAGTTATGGTTACAGTTCTGTGGCAGATCATCTGCTGGGACAAGTCAGCCAGATCACTCATGAAAATACTATTCAATTTGACCTGCAGAATTGCCATCATTGAAGTTTAAAAACTATCAAATAATCTGCAGATAAGTACCACTGATATCATTTATCATTAGGAACAATAATAGAGGTAAATAACATGTGCCACAATATTTTTGGTCTTCCAAAATGAGTGAAGAGACACTCAAATGCAAACTCCCAAAAGAACGGACTTCAAAATGTCTATTTCCTCCTTAGCATTTTATTACTGTTCAGCTCATTACGAAAGATGTCTACAAGTACAGGCTTTCAGCTTTTGCCATTCTATTGAGATTTTTCTCAAAAAGTTTCAAAAGTAAAACTTCTGTTAAAACAAAACTGTAAAATAAAATTGCATTGTGCCCAAAAGCTTTATTCCTTCAACCTTTAACCTAACAAGTCAGGGAAATTAATTAACAAATCAACTTGCAAAACAAAGGACTACATTTGTGAATACAGGAGGCAAAATCTGGCACCAGAAGACTTCCTGCTAAACTGGCTTGCTCATGCCTTATATTTTTAACTAAACATAACTGCTATTTTCTGCCCACTTCAATATGTACAAGTTTTAATTTTAAGTTCATCAATTTGCATGGTGATTAGGAAAAAAAAAAATTAATCTGACCTTTTTTTGATAAAATTTTAACAGAATAGCTGTGAACATTAAAAAATGCTTCAGGGTCAATTCCCATTAATTGTGGTAGCATTGACTTAGTTTTTAAACATAGGCAGGATGCTTTTCCCATACCTGCAACCCTATTTTTATCATAAACAAGTTGCTTCTTGACTACTTAAAAAAAAAAAACACTCCCAGTCATTTTCATACAGAAAAAGTGGTAGTACTAGAGATATTAGTGTGTTTAAAGAAATAAGGGGGGAAAAAAACAGGAAAAATCATGGTTACAGATAAAATATGCAAAACATTCTGGATATAAAATTTCCACAGCCAGTATTTAATCCTGATACTTTTTTCAAAATTAAACATAATTCAGGAACTCATCAAATGTACATGCTAACTAGGAGTCACCAAGCCAAGAGGAAATGCTGTACAAGGAGGCGTGGCTGTCGCCCTGTTAAAACCAAAGTGTCTGAGTCAGCACACGAAGGTGGCATCTTCATCTATTCAGGAGCCAAAAATTGGGAGTCCTCTCCTCAGGGCAGTGCCTACAGTAGCCTTTGAAGAACAGAACACGGCTCACTCCTTTTGAAACGCAGCTGCTGTGGGAGGGGAAATGTTATACAACACCCAAGCAGTTACAGCACCTGCCAAATTTTGTGCCCCAGCTCTCAGGATTAGCCCTGTCTCTTTTCTCATGATTATATAACATTCAAAACTAGTCTGTTGAATAGGCTTAAATCCAGAGCAACTTGCTCCCCCACTTCCAGAGTACCACTGACATTAGGTTACAACATGATGCCTCCCGCCTCTGAACATTCATTTTCTATTATGTGAAATCTGTGAGGACACAGAGGGGAACTTTGCCCCTAGCAGCCCTCTCACCTTCCTCCAGCCTAGACATTGGCCTGGTGATTAACATACAGCCATGGGAAGAAAGAGACATTGATATGAATGAGGACACACCTGAATCACATTTCCCTGCTTGTCCAACTAGTCTAACCACTATGTTAACCACTGAATCATCAGCAACCTGGTTTTGAATAACAGTGTTCATTGCTACTCTGGTTTGTTTTGTTCATGGTTTTGGGGTTTTTTTTTTAAAGGCATTATCCCAGTATTCACATTGGATCAGTCCCTCATGAGGCTTAGATATCTGACACCTCAACTCATTTCTGATTGGCTTAAATCCCTAGTCACACATATCAACGCTACAATTGCTATGAAGTCCTTCAGATAAATGAGAATGTGCCTACAGAGTTAAAGTAGCTCTATGATGATGCAGCTGCTCAGGAAGGTTGGTTGGACTTTTATTACTGCCAGTCTTTGATGAACCAAATCATAGGTCCATATATAAATACTTACATGTGATCTTAAATGTGCATACTTCACATAGTTATCAATGATATTGAAAAAAATACTGAGAAAAAGGTGCATTACCATGAACCACTATGGTTTGCAGATGAGTTTCTCATATTCACCACTTCTAATAGCATTCAAGAGCTTTTGTTTAGAACCTAAATAGACTAGGCACTGTGAACAAAGCATACAAATGACCATTCCCTTCCCTTCTTCCATGTAGACAGAAAAAGTAGTTAAAAAAAAGCGGTTAGTGGGCTTACGTAAAACAAAAATCATAAAATGTCCTCTGACATTGAAAATTAATGTAATTTCCCACATTGATTGTAATTTGGCAATTTTATTTATTTTCTAAAATTAAATCAACATGGGAAAGAGAACAGATATTGTTTTAAATTAGTTTGATTCTCATATTTCCACACATTAGTTCTGATTACTCAAGCTGTGCCTTTTTGCATATCCAAATTACAAAACACTTTCAACAGCATTCTGTACAGTATTGCTCATTTCCAAGGACATGTTATCATCTGAACATATGGAAAAGAGGAAAATAGTTATTTTACCTAATAACTATACTTATGTATACAATCTACTCAACTTTTCTTTATAGATACAATGTGAAAACTCTTTCCATTTATTTAATTTCTCATTTTACAGCATTTCCTCTACATTCTTTCAATTAAAGGGGTTTCCCCTTTTTAACAGTCCTTTGAAGCAGCAGTTTTAGTGACTTATTCTCTCAAATTTTAGAAAGGATATTTCTCTTTCTGCCAGCTCTTCCATGCTCCTGCCATGCACACCTTCCTCACAGTTGTTCTGCCAGTCTCCAGGGTGCTTCATCTCTCTACCTCTGCAACTTAGCAGCTCAGAATTCCACAGAGCTGCTCAGAGAAACAAAGCATGCGACCAAAAATGCATAAGCACAACAAGCAACTCCAGCATTAGGAATAAAAATTTTAAAAAAACTTTTAAAAGGGACTAAGTGATACAACTTCTACTCCTATACAGCTTTTGTGACCTACACGACATGAATCCCAGCGCTGACTCAGAATAAAAAAAAAAATTAAAACCCCCCACCTGCATTCATAGTTTCTGACCTTGTAACAAACTCTGGCTGAAACAGTTACTTCGAAAGAACAAATACACATTTAAACCACCTTCCCCCCTTCCCCCCAGCTCTTCTGTGCTATTTCTACCCTCTTACTATTGTGAGGCAGACTACACCGGATGACAGCAAATTACATATCAAACACCTTATCCTATTATGCTCGTGCTTTCTTCCCCTGCTTGCCCTCCAGACTTTTTCTATTTTATACCTATTGCAAAGATCTCACATCCAGCTGTGCCACACTAGCACAACCCAAAATAATCCATCTTTAATCTCCCAAGATCCCTCTTGACCCAGCTAGTGACAGAAATGGTGGTGTAAGCGTGAGCAGGTACAATCTGGAGATTATAAGAGCACAGCATCACCATGGAGCTGCTCCCAAACGCCTATGGGTTGAAAGATTTCATGTGATGACAGTAGCCAAGGTAAAGAAGGGTGAGGTGCTTTAATTATGCCACTATTTGGCTGTCAAATAAGGTATTTTCCAACTCTAAGGTAACCGTTTTAAGAAGCAAATTATGTGTTTTAATATACTGAGATATATTAAAATGGAAAAAAAAATGCAAAAGCACAAGAGTGCATGGAAATTCAGTATGGCCTGTAAACTGGGAATAAAACATGTACTTACATGGGATTAAAAAGTCAACAATTCTAATATTGTTTAATTTTTTAAATTGCATTACTTTAATCAAATATTGAGAATTTTGAAAGGAAACTGACAAGGGAAATTATCATCTTCTTTTTTAATTAACTGAAAACAAGAAATTAAAGTATGTAATTAAACAAAGTTTTTTAATTTAGTATTTACTAAAAAGTTCCTTTTGGTACTGTAATTTCATATCAACTGTAATTATATCTGGGTGGAAAAAAAACCCTAAATATTAATATTTTACTACTAGTGAGCTGGGAAACATAAGGGGATAGAATTAAAAAAAAAAAAGCAAACAAATAACTAAACTTCAAAGCAAAAAGAAATCACAGATAGAAATGTTCTTCTACTAATTTTTCATCTATTGGGGATGTATTTTTAAAGAGGAAAAAGAGTTTTTTCCAGGAGTACTAGAATTAAGTCCTCATAAGTAACAAAATAAATTGACTAATGACCTTAAGCTATTACAGATATTAAAAATCTTGTGTTCTTATTAATTTTGAAACGTTAAGAAAATGAGATGAACAATACAATAATAGATTGGGGAAAATTATTTCATTATTCTATATAATTCCTTAATTCCACACAATCTATCATAATTAATTGTTCTCATAGAATATCGCATATTACATTTTATAGCTCTGATGAGTCAGTATTACTAAATAGGAATAAAATTCTGCTGATGAAATAAGTATTTCTTCAGACAACAAAAGCTGTCTAAAATAATAAATACAGGTCCATGTTATAGTGACTCACCAAGGAGAAAACTCAGTTTATGATAAATATTTTAAAAACTCATTTATAGTTATAAGTGACTGTAAAATAATTAATTATGCCCTTTCCTTCCCTCTACATTTCAGGTCAAGTTTGGTATATCCACTGTGATATGTAGTACTAAAAAAATTATGATACATTTTTTATCCAGAACCTGATGCACCATATGAATTTAAAAGTTCCAGTACACAACTGTTGCCAAGTCGCTGCAGGGAAGATGCCAACTAGAAACTCACCTACCCGGTCAGGGGCTAAAAGGTCTTATTATCAACTTCCTCAGTTACCTGTTGCATGAGCTTCCCCAGGGCTAGGCACAAACAAGTGTGTCCAAGGCCAGTACCTCTGGAATTCCTGCCATGCAGGTTTCACTGTGTCCTTTACTCTGGTGTTACTTGCACAGTGACCTCTCAGAAAGATGCTTCCACTACATTTATTTTTGGTACTAAATAGAATAAGACTGAATTTCAAAATAAGAAAGTCTTCCTTCAAGAAAAATAAGAGAAGTCAATCAAATTAATTAGAAGAAAAGACCTTTAAGTGAGATTGGATTTTTTTGTCCATTGACTAAAGGAATGTTTTGCAAGCTTAGTAAAAGTATTTAGAAAAAATGCAGACCTATTAATAAACAAAAAAAACCCCAACAAAACAACAAAAAAACCCCACAAGCTGGGAAACATCAAGGAGCTAAAATTTCTGCTCAAAGTAAAGAATGAGGTTAACTATCTGTAGATTGCACCAGTTTACTGAAATAAAGAATAACACCAGACGCTGTAACCAGGACTGATTATCTGTTTCCTCTCTGATTCTTTAATTCATCTTTCCCTCTTCCTTTCTTCCCTTTCACCCTGCCCCTTTATCCAAAACTCACTACCATGTGCTTATACAGTAGGTCAGCTATACAGTAGGTCATTATACATACTAATCTCTTTGCCAAGCGTGTAATTCACTGATAAAACTTCCTGGTTGTTAGGGTCCCTGGGACTTCTGACGTTCCTTTCGACGAATGAACGTTCACGAATCTCAGGTGATTCTTTCCCTTTAAGGGTGGGTCTTCACAGTGGCGCACCAGAGGACTTAAAAACTCATTTTCAGAATTCAGTGGGGGTTTTAATTGTTTTTCGCAACTTCCGTAATCTGCAGTGATAATTCTCTCTTTTCCCGGTATCAAAACAAAATAAAAAGAAAATAACGTTTGAGAGAACTTTCACTTAAAAGTAAACACGGCAACTCCTCCAGAGGGCACCGCTCAGCCGGAGCCCTCTCAGACACCGGGGCCCGAGAACGGCCCGCTCCGAGCGGCGCTCGCCATTGGCTACCGAACATTGACGAGTGCGCTCGTGCTCGTCCGGCGCGGCGCCGGAGGCGGAGAGGGGCGAACGGCTCGAGCACGGCGCGGTGCACTGTGGGGCGGGAGAGGAGAGTCACTGCTCAGCCACGGCCGCCATCTTGGCTGCGTCCGGACTCGCTCCCGCTCACGGGGCCTGCTCCTTCTCCTCGCAGCGCAAAGCGGTGGAAAGGGAGAGGACGAAGGGCCCGCCCGGGCGTTGCTGATGCGCGCAGAGCGTCCTCGCACCTCTCTCGGGCGCCGCTAGCAAAGGGGGCGGGGGTGGTCGAGCGGTCTCCGGCGCGGCCTCTCCTCTCCTCTGCCGGGATGGGTCGGTCCCGCAGCCGGAGTTCGTCCCGCTCCAAGCACACCAAGAGCTCCAAGCATAACAAGAAGAACCGGAGCCGATCGCGGTCCCGCTCCCGAGAAAAGGAGCGGGCACGGAAGCGCTCCAAGTCCCGGGAGAGCAAGCGGAACCGGCGCCGGGAGTCCCGCTCCCGCTCGCGCTCTAACACGGCCCCCTCCTCCCGGCGCGACCGGGACCGGGACCGCGACCGCGCCTCCTCCCCCCCCGACCGCATTGACATCTTCGGGCGCACGGTGAGCAAGCGCAGCAGCCTGGACGAGAAACAGAAGCGGGAGGAGGAGGAGAAAAAAGCGGAGTTCGAGCGGCAGCGGAAAATGTGAGCCCCGGGCGTGCGCTGGGAACGAGGGGGTGGTAAGGGATGGGGGAGGAAGGGAGGTGCTCTATGCCTTGGTGTCTGTCTCTCGGCGCCTTCTTCCTGCGGGCCTAGGGCCGCCTGTATGTGGGCGCAGGCGTTTAGGCCCTCGCTGAGGCCTATCCAATGCCTGTTTTCCCGCCATCCGCCCCTTTCCCAAAGCCCGGTCCCTCAGGTGCGTTAGGAGCCGCCCACTCGGAGTGCGAGCCCCCCGTACGCCTCCTCCCTCTCGGCCGGCTCTGCCCGCGAAATTCCTATCCGCCGCCGCCGCCGCTGGTCTCTCCCTCCTGCGTTGGTCCTAAACTAACCTCTGCGGCAGAGGCCTCGGCGCCCCTGAGGCTTTGTGCTGCACTGCCACACACCCGCCCCTCCCCTCCGTGGCGTGGAGCTTCTTACGCGTCGTGCGGAGGCATCTGGAGTTGCTCGACTGAGGGTTTCAAGAAACACTATGCAGCTGCTATATCAACACTGGGATTACTTTCTTGCTAAGTGGGACGGTGAGATCCGGTGACTTGTTTCATTTGAAAGCTGGCCATTCTTTCAGTTTATGTTATGGGGAGTGGGGTTATTTATTAAGTCTGAAGATATAAATACAATTTTAATAAACGATGGGGGTGCATTAATACGTTTAGCAGCATATAAAGTTATAAAACAGACCTTTATGCAGCAGAGAGAAGAATGGCTTGAACAGCTGTTACCAGGTGACTCTTTTTCTTTGAACACTACCCTTCGTCCTTGGACCACCTAATCCAGAAATAGCACTTGTTTGCATGTGTGAAGCCAAGTAGTCCTATTAATTCTCAGGTGAAGCTTTACTTCAGCCATATTGTTCTCAGGAAATAGTAGTCCTTGTTAAGCTTGGTGACCCCGAGTTGTCACTTTCATTTTTGTTTGAAGGTAATCACCTTTGCTGACTTCAGAGTTTTGACAGTGATGTAGTCAGAGACTTCCACAGTAACACAAACACCTGTGAAAATTGACATATTTTGACATACTGATCCGAGTTTTCTGGTTTAGAATTTTATTCAGTACCTTAATTATGAAAAATATTCTGTGCATATCTATAATGAAAAACTGGAATGCACTTAACATTTTGAGAATAGGATGAATAGCTTATTATAGTACTTAGGAGCTGGTTTAGTTCATATGTAAGTAAATTTTCTGTGTAAGTTAGCTTGGAAAATTGAAAAAGCTCATGAAGTCTGTATAGAAGGAATATGACATTTGAGCGATACTCGCTACAGAATAGTAGACATTTGGGGAAGAATCGATGTTGGAAAAGATTGGGTATGGAATTTTGATACTCCTACAGTATACTTTAAATTTGAAAAAGAAAAAGCAACAAAACTTAGTAGAGTAGAAAACTACAGTATTTTAGTAAAGCATCTGTAAGTTGTGTTACGTATGTTAGTATAGATTCACATTAGAGAAGGAAAGAAGTACTTCCTTTCTGACTGAATAAATTAGTGGACAGTTCATACATTGGAAGTGGCTTTCTTCTTACATCTTGTTCAAATTTCAATACACAGCCTAACTTCAGCCCTTTCCTATAATGCTCATTTTCTTGCCTTGCAAGTATAACATTTTTCCCCTCGGAAATTTGGTAAAATGTAAGTGATTTCTTTTCTGCAGATTTCATAAAATTAGTCTTTAAGAAGTAAATGAATCATACTAAAAATAGTTTTTTACATTAGTGACTTGTTTGTTGTTCTAGAATCATAACTCATTAAGCCAGGATGATAAAATGATAACATACTGTAAGCTCATGTGATCTAAAAAAAATAGTTGGTATACTACAGAATAAATCACTGAGATTTATATCTGTGTTTATAATTTTTTTTTCTTGGTAAGGTCTAAGCCATTGTAATATCCTCATTGCCTGTAACTCTAAAAATACATTTGATTGGTTTAATTAAATTTGAGTGGAATTTGTTGGAGTGAGAAGAATGAAACGTTTGCACGTTTTTACAGTGCTTAATAGAGTGCATCATCAGTTGCTGAGGATATTTGAAAATCTCTTTCAGACATGAATGTCGTGGTATTTTTGTAACTATGCACTATCTTTATTCAATTAGCTAACATTTTTTCTAGATTTCCTGATGTTAAACATAAAGCTATGATAGTTTAATTAAACATGAGAATATTAACTTTGTGACAATTTATTTCTCTAGAACAGCCTCTTAAGTATGCTAAGCTGTATTGGTACAGGATGGTGAGAGTATTCGCTGCTGAATAAATACTTGTACGAGTGAAAGAAAACTTTTAAAAATAAAATTATATTTGATATATAGAGGATGTTTTAACGTTTGTCCAGAAAGGGTTGATGCATTTTGATGGGAGTGGTCTAGGTTTTTTGTTTGCCTTATGTTGTTTTGGGGTTTTTTTTTCTGAAAAAAAATCACCTCAAGATATTTTGTGTCCATTTTGGAAAAGTGGATGCTGGCCTAATGTGCTACCAGCTAAGTTTGTTATGTCTTGAGGATTGTAAGACTAAAATTGGTCTTCTCTGGCCAAATGATTGAATTGAAGGTTCCAAAACTTTCTACTGAAGGAGATCCACTTAGTCCAGTACACTTTTAAAAAGATGACACATGAGCAGGGGAAATTGGGAGCCTTTCACTTTTGTATTTCCCCTGTTATCTAGATAAGTACTCCATACTTCATCATCTCTTATTTCATATTTGGAAATTATACCTTGGGTCATCTAAAAGTTGGCAAATTATGTAACTTTTTTTTTTAAGTAGTTGTTTTTCAAATAAAATAGATTAGGAAAGATTTTCCAAATGAGATAAGAAAATGGAAACATTCTGAAAATGACAGGATATTAAGATATTACAACAGTAGTTGTTGTTCTGAATCCTGGATTTGTGTTGCTGACAGGCCAGAAGATAAGTTTCATAAGATTGTTTTATGCTTCATGGAATATTTAAAATGAAAGTTCAATGCCAAGTTTAAAACCAAGAGTTTCGTCCCCAAAGCCCATAATAATTCCAAATAAATAGTACTACATTAAATACAACTATAGAGTATTCACTGTCATTCATCATTGGATGTCTAATTGCCATATTGTACTAGTGATTACTACCTGGATTTTTTTCTGTATTTGGTAATTAGTCTGCAAATTTACATAGTATTTTTTTATCCTTTTTAATGAAAAATTTAAAACAGTGATCAGCCTAAGTGATAATACTGCTGTTGAACTAAAATAAGGACATTTGAAAATATTTCCAAAATTCAGGACATGGAAAGCTGCAGTTTGCAAGGATTTATTTAGTGCTTGGTATTGATATAATTTATTTTGGATGATTATGGTAGAAACAGAGTGCTGCAATAAAAAAAGTCAAGAGCTGAAGTACTTGAAATTTGTTAAGGTAAATGATTGGATAACAAGATTACAAGTATAACACCTGGAATTCTAGCTAAAATATTTAAATCACAAATTTTATTGCTTCTGTCTTCTATTTTGAGATACTAGGTATTAGTTTGGTGCCTCTAAGGTGGTGGATTTAAGGCAAGAATTTACCGGATATTATTGCTGTATGTGGCTTAAAATTGAGACCATTTAAACTCCTGAAGCGTGAAGGATGGTCAAAGTTAGTGGGGTTTGGATTTTTTGGAGGAGGCAGGCATGGTGTTGTGGTTGGTTTGGTTTGGGTTGGTTTTGTTTCTCTTTCTTCCCCCAATTGTGATCAAGTAGTATGATAAGTTGTCTTCAATTTAGTCTCTTAGTATATGGAAAGATGCTAAATATGATGTGGTTTGAATGGATTCCCTGTGATAGGAGCACTGATTGCCTGAATATTCACTTTCTTCAAATGTAGGGCAGAATATTCTTTAGATATATAATCTATGTGTATAAATTATTGTAGCATGGCTGATGCTGTGTGTTGAAGGAATTTGTTTCAGTGCGAACATTATTGATTAAAAATGTAATCCTCATGTTTGCATTTTGTAGTCGTCAACAAGAAATTGAAGAGAAACTCATAGAGGAAGAAACTGCTCGAAGAGTGGAAGAACTTGTAGCTAAGCGTGTAGAAGAAGAATTGGAGAAAAGAAAGGATGAGATTGAGCGAGAGGTTCTCCGCAGGGTGGAGGAGGCTAAGCGCATCATGGAAAAACAGTTGCTCGAAGAACTCGAGCGACAGCGACAAGCTGAACTTGCAGCACAAAAAGCCAGAGAGGTAACGCTCGGTCGTTTGGAAAGTAGAGACAGTCCATGGCAAAACTTTCAGTGTCGGTTTGTGCCTCCTGTTCGGTTCAGAAAGAGATGGAATACAGCAAATCTAATTCCCTTCTCATATAAACTTGCATTGCTGCGAAACTTAATTTCTAGCCTATTCAGAGGAGCTCACTGATATTTAAACAGTTACTCTCCTAAAACCTGAACAAGGATACTTGATTTTTAATGGAACTGACCTACATATTTCAGAATTGTTTGAAACTTTTGCCATGGCTGCAGGATTTATCAGCAGTCCTTTCATTTTGGGGAAGGGTATTGAAAAATCTGTAATTATGTATCCTTCATTTGTTTCATTTTGTTTACCTAGACTGTAAGAGGCTTTTGCCTTCAGTCAGGCAAAAAGCAGGGTCCAGCAGTGAGCTGCAGTACCTGTCTTTAACAAATAGGTTTCTTATTCTTCATTTAAAATGAACATTTTCCTTGAGCATACATTGGACTAATTCTGGGACTTCGACATAAGCCCATCCACGTCTTCACGAAGGATCTTTGTCCAAATCATTATATCCATTTTTAATAACTACTAACAACTCCTTTTTTTCTCCCTAGAAATTATAAAAGAGCAGGTTGCCCTTGTCTGAAGTCAAGCTGAACGTGTGACTTGGGTTTTTGGGGCTTTTTTTGTTGTTTTGTTTTGTTTTTTAATCAGCAGCTGGAGCAGAAGCTGAAAATGTCTTTCTGTGAGACAGTAATTTGCTACTAAGGGCTTTGATGCCTGCCTGCACCGATCATTCCAGGATCCAGAAATTTCAAGACAAACTTCAAACTGCAGAGGAAATTTGTGCTAAATAGTCACAAGTGTCAAATGCTTTTTTCAGTCTGTGCATCCTACACAGTTTATTTTAAATTAATATTTTGATTGGCTTACAAAAGGAAAGACAGTAGCAATACAGCTTTCCCCTTCATACTAGATGTGACTTGTCAGTCACATAGTATCAAATTAAATTGAAACAAATGGAATGCTGAGTTACAATAAATATTTTTTTTTAATTTTATTTTTTTTGCAAATTCAGACTTTAATATCAAAGAGTTTAAGTTGAATTTACATGTTCATAGTCAGCAAATTCTTCATATATAGAGGTTTTCATTTGATCAGATGAATGGCTTGTTTTTTTTTTTAAAAACGTATTTTTGGTATCGTCATTGTCATGTGGAGAAGTCCTACCAGTTCCTTGTAATGCAGAATAAACCTCCATGCCTGGAGTGAAGTGTGCTAGATAGTAGCTGGTTACTAGTCATAGTAAGAAGTTTTCATATGCTTGCTTTGTTCGTATTAACTTTTTTTTCTTACACAGACACAAACCTCTGGCTAACTCTAAATCCTCCAAATATAAAAATAATTTGGATATATATTATGTGAACTGAAACACTTCAAAAATTTTCACGCAGTCTTCATATTTGAGTTGCATAACAGAGTTCCATAAAATTCACCAAGAAAACAACAATTACAAGGCTTTATTTCCTGATCTTGCCTTCCCTGGACTCCTGAATTCCAAGTTCATACTGCAGACAGTTTCTGCTGTCTTAAAATTGTCAAAATACTGAATGTTAAGTCCATTCTCCCCATGAAAGAAGCCCATAGCTCCATGAAGTATGGATTGCCATTTGTATTTTTCACTAACAGTAAATGTATTTTTCTTATTAATTGTTTGCCTTAGGAATGATTTACATATTTTTGTTCCTTCTTACCATAAACATCTGCATTCCTCAGCTCAGCCTTCCTTGTATGTTGTTTCTTTATAAATGGTTGAGCTGCTGATGCAGGTATTGCCAAGCTAACAGTACAAATCATTTTAAAGAGGAAGCTGGCGCGTATGGCAGCCGAGGAGCACACTCTGCAGGACACTGGACAAGACAGTAAATATTCAACTTTTAATGCTGATTAAAGGAGTATAGGTAAAGAATACGTAGGTATACTTAATTGGTGAGACAAACTATTCACTTTATTTATATTTTCTATATTACTTTTTAATTTGGTAAATACTATCCAGTTTTTGTAGTTGTCCTTGTTGATTTGTGTGATATTAAAATTCTAGTAATAAATTGTCAGGATTCTGTGATTAGGGAGGGTTTAGTTGGTTGCTGTTTGGACTGGGCGGGATGATTTAAATTGAGTACTAGAAACCAGTTTTAGTGGCTCCACAGTTTACCGTTGTGAGGCAAAATAGGTGGCTGTAAAGCTGCCGCTTTAAGTCAGTTCACGAAAGAATTCTGAGAAAGATTAGTGAACATGCAGAAATGAATATTTTACTTTACTAACATCTTGCCCTGTCCTCCCCTTTAGGAAGAAGAGCGTGCAAAGCGTGAGGAACTAGAGCGAATACTGGAAGAGAATAATCGAAAAATTGCAGAAGCACAAGCTAAACTGGTATGTGAAGGTGTAGTTAACTGTTCTGTAGGGAAATACAGGTGTCTCTGCCAGATTTGCAACACAATTAAAATAACCAATAAACCCTTTCTAGAGTTTAACTTGTGTATTTCTGGTTGCATCAGTAACATTGCTCTCCTTCCCCTGAGCATAAAAGGCCAGATCCTTAGGAGTAACACTAGGCTGGTAAAATAGTTTGGATGCAGTTAAATTAGAGGGGAAATGGCTGCATTCAGAATTTTAAAAGTACATTTTAACTATATCTCATGGGGAGTGTTGAGGTGTGCAAATATGTTCAGCTTTGTGTGACTAATTCTGTTGGTTGAGCAGGACAAGTACAAACTAGATTTGATTCTAGTATAGTGTTGATGTAGAAGTGCTGAAAGGGACTTTCAGCATAAGCTTAAGATGTGTAAGTTAGGAAAGTCTTAGGTTGGTCTTCAAGCCCATTTAATCAGGTGCTTGCCACATGAAAACATTCAATATGATTTAGCTGGTTCTAATCAATTGATGGTGAGACAAACTAAGCTGCTTCTAAATCCTGATTTAACTCTTCCAGTTTAAATTGTCTAGGTAATTACACCTCTTTCATATAAAAGTGACGTTTCTTAAATCGTTTTCCTTGAACTACATCTGCTTTAGATCCCTGTTTTACCCTTTTCCCAACCTCTTATGGTAGAAGCAGGACAAATGTAAAATTTTAAGTATTAACTGATGTAATGAACTAAATAAGCACCTTTAGAAGACTACTGGGAGAGCTGTAAGAACCATAGGTCAGTGTAAGGATTGACTAGTTGCAAACCAAATGAAGATGGTTTTGGATTAGGACGGGTTTTTGGATGGGTTTTGGAGCGGGGAGACCTCTGCCTGAAGGTATGTTACTTCATTATGTTGTGCCTTCAACTTATATACAAGTGACAAGTGTTGGAACAATTTCTGTATGTATCTACTGTCTTCCTTAATTAAAATGTAATGTGTTGTTTGCAAAGCAGTGCTGAAAAATGGTATGTAAGCACTTCAGATTTTGGTACATTAGCTGTAGAAAGTTCTCAGTGTTTCTTCTAAATTCAAATAACCATTTTATAGTTTCACTGAAACCAGCTGTGGCACCTAGCTCAGGTAGAAGTGCTACATACCTATGCAGGATTGAACCTGTTTGGAAGTTAATATGGACTTGCAAATTGCTTTTATGACTACAAAATATGCTGGCCTAAATTTTACCATTTTCCTATATAGGCTGAAGAACAATTGAAAATTGTTGAAGAACAAAGAAAGATTCATGAGGAAAGGATGAAACTAGAACAAGAGAGACAGCGTCAGCAAAAGGAAGAGCAAAAAATTATCCTGGGCAAAGGAAAGTCTAGGCCAAAACTGTCCTTCTCCCTAAAAAGCCAGGATTAAATTGCAACTCTGAACTCTTAAAAGAAAAAAAGAAACAAACAAAAAACAACAGCAACACAAAAAAAAAAAAAAAAAAGGAAACAAACAAAAACTTTGTATGGTAGCTTCATGTTGAAGTGTTTTTTGGTTTTTTTTCTCTCAAATTTATTTTTGTCTTTTTTGAAAGTTGGAAAGTTAGCTTGTTCTAATAGGGGCTGTGCTCTGCAATTCTTTTTTTTTTTTTTTTTTAACTTCCATTAAGTTAAACCCTTATCAGATCATTGTTGTGTTTTAGAGGGTAATCTGTTTTCATCAATTTTGTTTCTGTATTGGTGTTCTGAAGCAACTCATGTCACTTTATGAACTGTGGATGATCTGATAAGGTTTTACTGACCTACTCATCAGAGTTTGACTCTGATAATTGACAGAACTTTATACTGGGTATTGCTGACTTTTAATGTTTTTATTTTAAAGTCAGTGAATACATGAGTAAATTGCCATAGTATTACTGGACCTCTGTGGTTTATTGTTAAATCAGTGTCCTATGATACTGTCCTGTTGTTGCGCTTGATGTTCCTGATACAGGTAAGGAAATAGTTTGTCATTTCTGCTATGAATACATAGAGAGAGTTCAGTATTGTCTCTGTTAGATTTGTTTTTGTTACATTGACAGCATTCAACCAGCGTTCCCCATTGTGTAAATAAACCAATTTGCTGAATAAAGTGAAAGTCTTAAATTCATATGTTTAAGTAAATTTTTTTAGTACACTTCTATAAACAGCTATAAGAGTGACAATTCATATAATTAAATTCAAGACTATAGTGATATTTTTTTAAATTTTGCTTTAAACTATTGTGGCTTCTACTTATAATGCAAAATTACACACAGTAAAAAATCCCTGCAGTTGTGAATGTTATTGATGGCTGCTGCTGTTTTTATGAATGTTGGTTTTTATTCTGATAGAGACTTATTTCAGCTGTAGTATCATGTTTAAACGGCTGTTTGGCTTACTGCACCCAGACCAATACTTTGATATCTAAACCCCTTTAGTTCACCTCATAATATAATATATTGTATAAGTTAAGGTCGTTACCATAAAATGAATCTGATGGATCCTAAAGGATTTAAAAATGGAAGTTTTTTCTCCCAAAGGACTGGACTGGCTAGTATATTTGAACTGAAAAACAGAAAGTGAGATTCTGTCTAAATATATTGTTCTGGCCAGAAAGCAACTGTTATACAGATCTTGAATGTTATCCATTTATATATACAGGTTTTATTTTGAAAAATGAAACTGCAGATTGCAAACTATATATATATATATAAGTCCCCCTTTTTGTATGTAATTCTTACCCCAAAACCTAGATTACTATAGCTTGTCCAGTTCTAAAACTTTTTCCTGTCAGTGTGCAACATCTGTAGTAACCATAAAACAAAAACTACCAGTAGTTGCCTGAGCATTTGAATGTCACTGGACAAAGTTAGAAATAATTCCTAATATTCCCAAAGGGTCTGTTTCTGTAGATTTAGCTTATTAAATGTGGGAGCAAGTTGAATGTGCCACTGAAAGCAGTATTCAACATGCTTTGTTGAATCCAGGGGCTTGGGGGCAGACTGATGTGTATCTCTTTGTCCAGTATGTCAAGAAAATGTGAAGATGGTAAAATACCTACACTCTTACTGTACTTAAATTTGTCTATATAATGTATTACAAAAGAATGAAAGTTGCTTAATGCATAAAAACAAAAGCTGAAGCCAAATAAATCATGTACATGACCTGTTGGCAGGAGCAGGCTGTATTTAAAGATCAACTGATACCTGTATTCTTAAAACAGAAAACATCCCCTGTTCCCTTATGAGAAACAAGCTATTAAAAGTCAATACTCAAAACAGACCTATGCAGTTTTGTTTCCTCTTCTAAAAGAAAGAAGCTGAGTAATCATACATGCAGCTGTGCTATCAAGCATTTTGTTCTGCATCCCATATTTGCTGCTAAATAGCAACATTTGTTCTCTGCACTTAACATTGTGTAGGCTTAGATGTTACCCGGTTATTTTCAATCCCACCTCTAGGACTATCTTGTAGACAAAATGCCCATTCCTAATGAGACTGCCCTTCTGCCATTCCACATTTCACTACCTATTTCTCCTTCCTCTGCCCTCAGAAAAGGAAAAGCAGCTAGCTCTTTGCTTGGGTTTGATTTCCCCTCTTGGGGTAGAAGTTCAGTTGGTGGAATTTGCTGTCTCTGCTGTCCTAAGGCATTCTCTATGTCTTAGGTCTTTGTAGACTTGGTGTGGGTGAATGTTATGTTTGCGTTGTTGTGGGGTTTTCTTTTTAAAATTATTGTAGGACTTCAGACACTGTTGATTTCTAGGAAAATAGGAGTGCACACAGTTTGGAGGGAAGCAAGTTGACATTTGATGGTAAGAACTTGGGATATTCTTACCTTCCCATAGGACTTCATACCCATTTAACATAAAGTATGTAGTAACATAGGCTCTAGTTTATGTAGTGTTTAAACTGTGAGCTCCCCGCATGCATCTACATCTAACCTACATAGATAAAGTGCTGTTAATTATTGTGGTGGGTGTTTAATTTTGATTTCATTACAGTTTGAAGTTTCAACTTCAAATTTTACTTAGACAAGTTTTGGGTTGTTCTGGGGTTTTGTGTGTCGTTGACCACCCCAGGGAGGCAGGTAGGCATTATTGTTGCCACCTACCTTGAGCAGTATTCATTTCCCTTATATGATAACAGAAGAGATCTTTGCTTTCCCAAACTTTGTTCGTAAATATCCCAGACAATTATTTTAATATGAAACAGTGCATCTGTCTGGCAAAGGCAGGAGTGTGGAAGGCCTCAGAGCAGCACACTAAACATGTGCTTGCTCTTTGGAGATTTGCTAAACTGCTCTTTGAACTTCACATGTTCATTTATCATCATTTTTTCACACGCAAGTGGAAAGCTGAATCCTAAGAAGTATATTGGAGGGATGGCATCCTTGAAGTTTAGCAAAGCAGAGACAATTTAGTCAGATGTCTAAACTGCCAAACACGTACATGCATATCTATAATCTCACTGAAGTATCAACAGTTCATCCATTCCTATCTTGTCTTGAAAAAAAAGGATTTAACTTTGATGTCTCCTTTTCTCTTTAGCAATGTGCCACCTCATACACCTCACCCTATCTACTGTCCCTCCTGACTTGAAGCTGATATCCCCTTCTTTGTGGTTCTATTAATGTGCTCTTGGGACTGTTTTGAGTTCATGCCATTTTTTGCATGTATACCAAATATGGAGGTGTTACTCAACTTCTAACTGCATGCAGTATTTCATTAAACATTTTCAGAGCATTTGGGGTGTTAGCTCTTGTCATTGCAGAGTCTAAACTTGGTGCAAGTGCAGGCAAAATTCAAGTCAATAAACACCTTCCAGGCTGCATTACAGAGGGGACTTATTTCAGAAAACTGTGGATCTGCCTGTGTGCCTTAGGCTCATTCCAAGGCAGGAGGATATGGTTGAAGTGCCTGGGTTGATACGGTTTGAGACTGATGGGCCAGTCTAGCTGGAGGTGAAGCATGACTTTCATGCACTTCTGTTCCATTCTCGTGCTGGTACTGCCACATGGGTGCATTTCAGGGTTATTCCCCTCTTTCTGTCCCAACATTTTGTTAGCCTGCTGAAGAGTGCTGAGCTTCTGCTGACATTTCCATACTGAACAACCTTATGCTTACAATCATCTTCCCTGGACTGACACTTAGAATCAAGGGTTATGCTGGCTCAGCATCAGCTCTGCTCTAAAGGACATAGATTGCCTTTGATAATAAAAGGCTGGTTGTGTAGTGGAAGCTTGATCCCAGGTAATTTTTCCTACCCCTCATATTGCAGACCACAGAATAATGTAAATATTTTTGTTTTTAGACAGTGGTACTGAGAGTCGGCATAAATCATACAGAGTTAAAATGCATGGTTTGGATGTATGAACATCTTTTCTGTTTTATATTACAAGGCTGCTTGAATTCTATGGCTCTGTTTGGGAGAAGCCAAACAAATTTTCTAAGAAGCTATGGTTAACCAAAACAACAGTTACAAAACAGACCTGGAGAAGGCAAAGTAAAATCTAGATATGTACTTCCTCTACCCTAAGTGCAGAAAATGCACTGTTGTGGTGTGAATGATACATTAAGAGCTCTTTCAAGTGTCTGTCACGCTTGGCCTTTTGTACAAATGATAAACAATCTGTTTAAGTGAATAAGCATCAATTGTGATAATTTCTTTTTATTGAACTTAGAAGTAATTGTATCCATTCTATTGAGTTATATCTTCTTGACTTTAAAAATTGGTACATTTTCATGTAATGATGAATGATGGTGAGCTTTTCCACTTAATAAGAAAATTTCATGTTTAGGCTGATACTTAAAAGAGAATCAGGGATTGTGGGCCCAATGCATTCAGATTAGATAACCCTTCGTTATATATTTTGGAGTACCAGAGCCAGTATCCTTGTAATTATTGCCCACATCATTGCCGGAAAGAAGGCGAAAGAGGTTATTCAGCGAGAAGCAGGATTTTTTAATTTTTTTTTTTTAAGCCTGGGTGAAGTACAGGAAATAAAGGTTTAAGCGGTGCAAAAGGCAAAGTCCTAGTTTTTCAGTGAAGGCAAGGGATAGGCAGGTCTCACCTACTCGCCGACCGCGTTCATCCACCCGTCCATCCATTTGTACGTCCATCCTCGTCCGCAGAGCCTGGCTGCCCGGGCGCCGGGGGACCGCAGCGCCGCTCCCACGGCCACGGCAGGATTTCCCCCAGAAGCGTGTTTCCCTGTGTGTTCCCCTGTGTGTTTCTGTCAGGAAACCGCGTTTCTTGCGAAACCCGAAATGTCTGCCGGAGTCTCCTCCCGAAACAGTCCCCGGAGAAGCCGCGGCCGAAGCCGATTTCTAACTTCCGAACATTCGTCAGCTGTTTTGTTCTGAAACCCCAGCCTTTACTCTCACGTTTCTCCCGTGTCCGAGGTGCTTCTCGGAGGCGAGACGGAAAGGTTGGAGGACGATGCGGCGGGCGCAGGGGTCGGGACCGGGGAAGGAGCGCGGCGCAGCGCGGCTGCCCTGGCGATCCGCGCCGCCGCAGCCCCTCCGAGCGCCGCCCGCCCCCAGCCCCCGCCTCCTGGTCCGGCCCGGCCCGGCCCGGCCCGGCCCTGCTGGGAACACTAAGCAACTCTGCGGTGCTGGAAGGGCCCTGCGGCCCGATCCCAACCCCAGGGACCAGTTCCTTGGCCAAAAAGGGTGACCTGAGTGGAGTAGCCACCAAGCCCGCATTTTTTTCGATGTCTTAATCTTTGTTGCTTAGGTTATCTCGGAAATAAGTGCCCGGTTTTGTCTTGCTTCTTTCTTAAAAGTGATTTTATTAACGCTGATTTTTATACACTTATAGTGTGCATCGGTAGGATGCTGGACAGTAAAGTAAAACAGCTGTATTTGCGTAAAAATGATTAGGCACTGGACAATAGGAGTCGTCTGATATATTTAGCTACAGGAGGATATTTTCAGACAATACCAGGGCTCTTCATTTCCTCTGGTTTACTTAAAGCAAGGATACGAAGAGTTAGAGGTCACAGTTTACTCACAGCTTTTACAAAACACCACTCGTAACCTTTTGCTTCTACACAAACAGAAGCAGCAGCATCACAAAATTGAGGTAGACCGATTTTACACGTCTCTGCTGCTGGAAGCATTTATCAGGCTTCGTGTTTACATTGCCTCACGACAGGCTACACACCACACATTTGTTTAAAAGTTTAATAATTAAGTACTTTCCTCCCCTCACTGTTGAAGTTCTCCTTTGATGCCCCTCGGTGTGCATAGATACCTAATCTCCCACTTGAGTACTAAGTTTCCGTCCCGGGAATCAGATCCTTTTCCACCAAATTGCGTCTCCAGATCTGCAATTCTTTCCTCACTGCAAATTAAATTTAATTAAGCAGTTTACTTTAAAAGTATTCGATGTTTTGTGTGAAAAGCAAACTGATTTCCTTGTTTTCTTGAGTGGTAGATTTCATTAGAGAACTACCGAACACAATTAACACAAAATCTATGGGGCTTCGAGAGCGCCTCCAATTTCTTTCCCCTCTGTTGCGAGCGGGAGGAGCGGGCTTTGCCAGGCTGAAACACCCGTTTAGTTGAAAAGGGGTCGAAAGAGAACACTGGGTTCCGAAATTGATCCAGGGTTTAAATTACAGTGCCAGTTGTTTTCTTTAGAAGAGCTTCTTGGCGTTCGTCTAAAAGCCGGATGAGCACCATCACGAAGCCGATTTTTAAGCGAATACCCATATTTCTTCGGGAATAAAATTATGCGAAATTGGCCCTTTATTAGGGTCTTTGGTAGCATGTTTTTTGCATGCCACGACTAAAAGGTAGGGAAATGGCAGAAAGAGCACCGTAATTTCCTGGGATTTAATTTTTAATCCTTTCTGCAGATACTATTTTGGCAAGAAATCCCTACTGGAAGAAATTCGGTAACCCCCTTAATTTCACAGGAGCGACTATGCCATTACACCACCCTTCTTTAGCCTCCGCACAATTCTTCTTGTGGACCCCTCGCGTGTGCCGCCTCCCCAGCCCGGTATTACCGCCCGGGGCAGCGGTACCGCCGCCCCGTTTCGATTTTTTCCGGTGATATTTGAGGTGGAACCGTGTGGGCGCCGACCCGGGCAGGACGCGGGGGAGCGGCGGAGGGGGACAGCCGAGGGGGACCGCTCCCCCTGCGGAGGGCAGTCGCTGGCCGCTAGTGGGAGCTGTGGCCCCGTGGAAGTGCCGCGGGAGCTGCGGCGTGTCGGGCTCCGAGCGCGGCGTCGGGAGCACCGCGACCCCCCGGCGCCCTCCGCACCCCCCGGGGTGCCGAGGGGAAAGTATCTCCAGCGCTGCCCGCACGTAGCTCCCTCTGTCCAGAGATTAATGATAGCATGAAATAAAGGGCCAGGTGCCGTGCCGTTGGAATACGCGGCGTCTGAAAACGAACTGTGTCTGGACTTCCTCCCCACGAAAGTCTAGAGGGGAAGAAAGAGGCTCTGAACGATCGCCAGAGTAAGGCGAGGGAATCCGCAGCCGGCCCCGGCGTCCCGCGCTGCCCGCCCTTCTGCATCCCTCTGAGGGGCTCCGCATGTCCGACTCTTTATTCAGTGACGGCCCGTGGCTAATTGTCGCGCAACCAGATAAACTTCGAAAACTCACAGAAACCGTGGGAGGCACCAGTGGTAACCGAGCGCGGAAGCACCCCCAGGCCCCCTTCCCGGTAGGGAACCCGCAGAAAGTTGTGCACGGAGCTCCGCGCCAGTGGGGACACGGCCCGTCCCTTTCCCGCGCAATAGCGCGGAGGTGGCCGCTGCCGGCTAGCGCTGGCAGGAGCGCTCTCCTGGGGTGCCGCGCTCGCAGCGGTGGGCAGGGTGCGGGGGAGCCCCGTGCCTCCCGGCCCTGCCGCTGTTCCCCGCTCTTTAAACGGCAGAGTACTTGGGAAACAGTTTTAGCAAAATATGTTTTTCAATGCTTATTTAATTTCTTCTTTTTTTTTTCCCTATTTCGCTCCATCTGGGCCCGCCGCGCCTCCCGCGCAGCGCCGGTGCGAGTCAGAGTGAGCGGACTCCCCGNCGGTGGGAACGACCGTGGCTGGCGCCGCTCTTCTTCCCTCCCTCTGTTCCTTCTCCTCCGCGGTGGGTTGCACGGCGGCGCAAGTCCCGCGCCCGGCGTACCTCCTCCTCGGTCGGCCGCCGCGGCGCGCACTGCAGATCGCACAACGGGAGAGGGACGATTTGACGCTGCGACCCCCCGCCCCCCCCCCCCTTGTTTGGTTTTTTTTTTTTTTTTTTTTNTTGTTTTGGTTTATTTTATTTTCTTTTTAATCATTATTGTCCGCCCCCTTTCCTTGCTCCGTTCCGTGGTCTTTGGCGGCGACAAGGGCAGCAGTGCCCCTCGGGGAAGCCGGAGCCCTGCGGATGCGCCTCCCCGGGACTGGGGGAGCTGACTCGGAGTGGATTTATTGACTCGCGGTTGCTTCCGAGCTGCCCGAAAGAGCCCGGGTTGGTGCCCGTGCGGATTGCAAACTGCGGGGAGCAGTGAGAGACACACAGGAGGAACCTCCCGCCGAAGCTGTGTCCTTTTTCCCCGACCCTTTTATTTCTCCCACCACCATTTATTTTACCTTTTTTTTTTTTTTTTTTTTTTTTTTTTTTTTTTTTTTTTTTTTTTTACTTCTTTTCACGCNTTGTTTGTTTGTTTTACTCCTTTGCACGCGAGCCTTAGACACTGTGAACGCGTATGGCGCTCTGGATCCAAATGGGAGTTGGCAGTTTAAGTGGCATCTTCCAAGGCAGCTGGGAGACCCCCAATAAGAGGAAGGACTGAGGCGTTTGCATTTTTTTTGCTGTTGCTATTACTTCGGAGGTAGCTTGGATCTGACCTCACAGGAGATATTCCTACATGCGAGTGGCATACATGACTCAGTAGATCTGCTTGCAGCTCTTGCCAAGTGCATCGTCGACTCTTAGTGTGTGATTTTTTTTTTTTTAATTTTTTTTTTTAATTATTCTGTTTTTCCCTATCAATCGTCCCGGCTGTTGGGATACCGGGCACCCACCCTGCTGTTGCTGCTTAGGTGCGTGGGAAGGCGCACGGCGGAGTTGGCGAGGCTCCGGGGAGGGATTCGGTGCCGCCTGCGACCATGGCAGCGCGGAGGCGAGATGCCTCCGCCTGGAAGTACTGCTGGGGAGCCGTGATGGTTTTATGCAGAACTGCACTGGCGCGGTCCATCGTTTTAGACCCCATATATTGGAATTCCTCTAACCCCAAGTAAGTTTCCATCCCGCTCCCGCCCGCCGTCTCCCCGGGGGCCGGCGCTGTCCTCCGTGCGCGGGGGAGGGACGGGACGGTGCCGCAGGTCGGCCACGGCCGCCGCAGACACGGGGACGGGGCGGGGTGCACTAGCGGTGAGCGGCGGCGGCAGGGGACTCCGGCCGTGGCTGGCAGCGGGATCAAGCCCTTCCCGGGGGCGGGTGTTCCGTGTGACGGCGGAGTTGCCCTGTCGCCCCTTGCCCGCGGCCGGAGGGTCTGGGGAGGGAAGGGAGGCCGGGCCGCGGCGGCGGAGCCGGGAGCGGGCTGGGGTGCGGTGCGGGGTAGCAGGATAAAACCTGCGGACAAGGTCCGGGCTAGCCCGGGCTGGAGCAGCGGAGGAGCCGGCCTGCGCTGAGCTGCCAGGAAGGGGTGATACTCTTCAACTTCTCCGTCTTCAGATGCAAACTCATCCCATTGACTCCAGCGAAGTTATATCTACTTGTAACAGGGCTAAATTTGGTTGTGGAGTTGATGGTATCAAGGCACATGTCAGTGAGTAATGAACTAAGCATTACCCATCACACAACCATTTAGTGTCATTCTTCATTAACAAACCCAGGCAAAAATGTACATGCTTTCCCAGGACCTCACTTTTAAAGCTCACGCTTAAAATAGATGTGTATCTTAAAAAACAAAAAACAACCCAACAAGCTCTTTACTTAAACATACAGAATTATTGCTATTGGAAAGAGGAACCTTTGAAAAGTGGGCTGTCTTTCTAAAGAAAAGTCTGAGGCAGTGATGAAAAGCTACTTCTCTTTTGTCTCCTTGGATTTTTGACATACAAAATAGAAGTTGGCTTTGTTCACTTGTGAGCTCCTCTGAACTTTTGTGATTAGAATCACTAGTTTGGAAAACAATCACCATAGGAAGAAGTAGTCTCTAATGAGTTAAGAGAATTTTAAACCAGAAATGGTTTAAATGTTTTTATATGCATACTCTGTCTTCAATTATATATATTTAAAATTAAACCATATGCAATATGTTAATTGAATGTAGAATTCCCCATTAAGTCCAGTAAGTACACGTCTTGTTTTCCCTGGAGACTTTGTAGAGGAAATGTTAGGTGGCGATGAGACAAGTATGAATGGAGTATTTCCTGGATCAGGGATTAATCCTGCACAGGTGGCAGGATCTCTAGGAGTTTGGTGAAGATTTCAAAGTTTGAATTAGGAGTAGCATCTCAAGTTTACCAAGTAACCTTGCCTTACAGTCATCATTATGTACTGTTGTTTTCATTGAAGGAAAAAAGCCACTACATATTTATGCCTGTAATTTTCTTTAATACTTGTTCTGTTTCTCTTTACGGAGAAGTTTCCTGATCTTTCTTAAAGAAAAAGAAAAAAAAAAAAAGAAACTGGCAGGAGCACTGTGGACTGCTCAGTTCAGAGTCTTTATTTGTAATATTGATTGACAAATGCTTATTTTGTATATGCACCAGGTGGGAAGCCTGTTAAAATTAATTTTAGCTCCAGTCACTGGCTCAGCACTTCTACGATACTGCATAGCTAATGCCTTTCTTTGGCTTAAGAAAGAAGGCACGGCATCACATCAGAGGATAAAGCAGCCTGGCCGGTTATAAAGCGGGCTTTCTAAGGCTGTTTAGGCTCTCGAAAGGCAAAGGCTGAGTGCCGGGGTTGCATTGCAGGAGTGGGCCTGCTGTGCTGGTGGAAAACAGCCTTGGCTCGGCCTAGGAGGTAGGCGAAGGCTTTTGCTTCCCAGCCCTCTCTTGGTTTATGCCTACAGAGGTCACTCTTCCAAAGCAGAAGAGCCGGCTGCTCTGGGCTCTCCTCTGCCAGCCCCAACCTGCTTTCGCTTTTTTTTTTTTAAACTTACCTTGATCGCTTTTATTAGCCATCAGTGAAACGAAAGCATCTGAGCAGCTGAATTCAACCCATCTCACAGAGCCTGGGGATATGCTTCTTTTGTCAAACACGATTTGTGTTTCCATTTAGTTAATTCTAAACTGTTTGATTACAAAAAAGGTCCGAATGTTGTTAATGGCAGATCTAATGATAATATCTAATTACTTTTTCAACTTAAATGCACGCTTAAAATAGGTTGTGTTGCTGATGTAATTGAATTTTCTTGAGTGATTCATTGAGGCTTAATCACCACAGTGAAGAAGTACACTATTAAAATTAGTCTTTTCAATTGCTGGGGCTAGTGATTTATAGGCCTCTTGGAGGCCTGGAGTTTGAGGAGGCGTGCAAATGCATTCCTGATATTGCTGCTGGTGTGGTGAGGCAGCTCCACTTCTCAGAGCAGGATTTCTTACTAATTCTTCTCACACTTGTTTGCCCGAAGGATCCTGAATAATTTCTCCTTAGATAAGGTTGTCCTCACGCTGGATTCAAGCTGAATGTTAGCTTGGGAAGTAAAGCTGTTTTGAATAGATCTTGGCATGGTATAATAATAAAGCTCCTTTCTAGGTTTGAAATAATAACTATCTTTGGTGCTGGTTAATTTATTCAGGGAAGCTGTGCATTTAACTCTATTGAAAGTCTCAACACATAAATCTGCTGAACAGGTAGGCAATTAAATGCTGGGAGAAGTTGTTAGGTTAATATAAAGTATGAAATAATAAATTTTAGGTTAAGGTGAACATATAAACTGAATTGGTTTTGCACTAAAGTCTAGAGGTTATAATTTCTAGCAGGTGTCTGGGATGGAGAGCATGCAGTAGCTATTTGAACACAGAGCTCCCTCCCCTGTTACCCCCCCCCCCCCCCCCCC
>VZTX01015735.1:469923-510308 GCA_013400915.1 Pardalotus punctatus | reverse complement strand
GGCCTTCCCCGAGTACCCCCCCCCCCCGCCTTTTTAGAGATCTGCTTTATTGCCTTGACCAAATCATGAGACTGAAGTGATCGCCATAAAGTAATTGTACCTGTGACTTTTTTGCGTGAGAGCCTAAACATCATTGTTGCAGATGGTCTTGGTACACTTTACATTTACAGACTTAATCATCTGGAGAACTTTACTTCACCTGATCTTGAAAACAGAGGAAAAATTACTCTAGATTTAACTCCTGTTGACAGTTTTTAACGGGAGACTTTCTGCCTGTGTTGTTTCTGCCAAGACAAACAATGTATGCAGATAGTGTGGATTACCTCAGTTTCACCTCACAAGGGTTCAGCACTGCTTTTGACACGCAGGACCACATGTAGTGTTATGGGGTGCCTTTCACTGAAGCAGTAGTGAAACCTCATTCAAAAAAGCATCACTTATGTCTAAGTGTCGCTACTCCCTGTGTGCTATAGGCTGGTGAGCAAGGCGGTTCTCCTTAGTGACATGAGGAGGGTTATCCTCATAAGTGGTGCCTTTGACACTGATTGAGTTAGATTATATAGCTGTTTTTCTCTCCCTCTGATAACCACTTATATATGGGATATTTCACAGCCTGCCTCTGAATGAATGCTGACATGTCAGAAACTGATAAAATAAACTACAATTGATGACCCTGTTAAATGTTCTATTCAGTAGCATATAGACTAGTCTGCTTCTCATTGTATCTGAAATTCTTATTTTTGTAGGTAAACAAATGCACATTCACTACCGATTGAATAGCCCCTTGAACTATGCTCTGCAGTTTGCATTTGGGTTAATCTTGTCAGTTTTAATACAGAGAGAAAAAAAGGAGAAAGCACCAGGGGTGGAATTGTTAGTGCTTTCACATCCACATTCCTCACATTTTGTCAGGATGATAAACTGTAGGTAATGGACAGCCCTTGTTTCACAGGACGGGCAAGCCAGCCAGAGCACAAAGGGCTTGCTAAAACGATATCTCACAGCATGTTTGGGAGCCTCTCAGCTAGACAAGAATTTATTTGGGAGTCCTGTGCCATGGGGACTACGCTTTCTAACCTAAGCAATTACAGCTTCAAGCTGAAGAAACAGGAGTGGAAGGTTAAAATGGTTTAAACACATGCTCCTAAACTGTACCTAAAACATAGCTGTTGACACTTGGTGTGCTAATAGATGGAGCAAGTGGTAGCTTCCAGTCCATTTGATAGCTCTAGCATTTGTAGCCAGGTCTCTGGAGCACAAGTGAATTTGCACAGTGAATTCAGAATAAACTGAAGGCCGATTTCTTGAGCTGGTTATTTTCCCCAGCCTTTTACATGTAGAGTATAATAACTGTATTATTTATAGTAATTATCTTAAAACATGTTATCTGTAAGCTATGCTACATTATTTCACTTTGTTTAATGAAGTAATTTCCTTTAGAAAGGCAGTGACTAAAAGTCATGCTAAAATCACTTAAGTTCTCCCTCTTCCCACACACACAAGAATGCCTCCCTCTCTTCTTTTTCTTTTTTTCCCCCTTCCCTTTTTTTCCTCTTCCCTGTTTTATCGTAAGGGGATCACGTTGCTTGAGGTGTGACATGCTGGATCCTCTCAAATTCGGCCAAGGTTCCTGGCATGGGAAATCAGGAGCGGAGGAGCTGAGGTGACTGCTCTGACACGCTGGCAAAGACAAGGCCTTTCAGCCCTGTGCAGCAGCCACAGGCAGCCCTCCTCTGGAGACCTTTTTTTTTCCTTTAGGATCTGGTCTTCATGCTTCGTGCAAACCTGCAGTACTTGAAATTGCTTGTTGCAGATGAGAAGAAAGTGTTCTTCTGAGAAAAAAATAGTGATTAAAATGTTATTCATGTGTGCCTAATGTCTGTCTGCCTTGGCTGCTGACATAAAGAAACCTGTTTTTCTGGTCATTTATCATACATCTACATGGATTTGCTTATGAGCTCATTCTTTGTGAGGCGTTGTGGAAACTTACATAGGAATGTTAAACTGCTTGAAATATTTTCATTAAAATACTCAGTGCCACAGAATGTAGACTTTTAACTAACACACTGTTGTCTTGAGGGAGGGGAGGTTTTTTTTGAGGGGGCTGGGGAAGGGAGCAGCAAGGGAGAAGAGTTTGTGGGGGAGTTGCATGAAAAAACAGAGGAAGGGAGGATGGCAAATGGACAGTGTTAGAAGAGCTTGGAAAAAACTCCTGTGGCTTCATTGTCTCCTTAAAGCCAGAGAACACAAAGACAAATGCAGTTCAGCCTTTCTCCCATGATGGAAAATGTAAACCGTTGACACAGCTCCCATGTTTAACTTGTTTAATTCTCATTTTAAATTCAGTACTATACCAGCCGTGTGAACTCTGAAGATTTCTTTAGTAATCCATTTTGTAGTTCCGAATCAAAAACAAAGTGAAAAGGTCTGACACAATTTGCTTTTATTTTTAGGCAAATCAACCCTGGTCATAGTTAATAAGGGGATTACAACCCAGACTAGGTCTTTACAGATGTAATGTAAATCAAGGGCAGAGTATAAAGAAACTGATCCCTTTTGATTGAAGTATGGTAAAAAGGCATAGAGAAACTAGCAGCAGTAATCTGATTGTATGGCAATAAAACCACCATTTTCTGTCTTTCAGATAAAAATAATGTGGTAAATCCATGCAGTTCATAAGATGTAAAGGCAGATAAAGGGTGATGCCATGGCAACATATAGATTAGCTTGATGTTAGAAATGACACGTCTCTGAAAGGGGTGTTATAAACTAAGGGCCTTGCTCCGGGCTGTAAGGTATTATGTGAGAACCGCACAAAACTTGGGGGCCGGGATTAGGAACTATGAAAGGCCTACTTGTGGTTTGGGGTGGTTGAAGCAGCGAAGAAAAGCTGCTCAGTTCTTGCTCATTGGTGGTGTATAATATGGTAAAGATAGATTTCATTTACTGCTTTTTGCCGAGATGGGGGCCGATTAAAACTCGAGATGGCTGCAATTGTGAGGTGTGGAAGATTTTACTTTTTAACTCCTGTCCTAGCAGCAGCCTTTCTGAAGAATTGGCTGCTCTTGGGGTTTGTTGCCTTAATCTATTTGGGCTTCAGGCTGGAGCATGCTGGCAAGGCAGGGAGAACAGAGAGGATAGGTAGGACTGGGGTTATCTGGAAGGAAAACAGAGACCTTTTGATTTCAGCTGTGTTTTAGTTTGTGGTCTCCATCTCACACTCCATGGGAGCAGCAAAGATAAACATGCTGCATTGTCTGTGCCTTGGCCAGGTGATACTTCAGCATCTCCTGTGTTTCCCATCCTGCAAAAATATAAAAGGAAAAAAAAAAACCAACAAAAAACCGAACAACCACAAACAAACCAGCATCCATTCCTATTTACAAGTCAAGCTGCAGATAACCAAATGGATCTGGCTCATTCTCTAGGTGGTGTTTATTTCTGAAAGGCTGGCTGAAATCTAGAAATGAATGAGATAAGCATCGGTCTCCCCCCATTCCCCCCCTCTCTGGCCAACTTACAGTCACTGGGATGAGTTTGCTGTCAGCCCCTTGAGTTCAGCCGGCGGACAATATAGCTATTGTTTCAACATTTATTTTAAGTGACCTGTAGCTGTAAAGGTAGTAAAATACCTCTCCTAGTGCAGCTACTTGGATGTGTTTTTTCTTGCTTTTTCTCTTAAAGAGCCTTTTAAATAGTTAATACTTGCTTTTCTACCCAACTGACAACCCTGAACGCCCACAACTTAAAGTCAGCATTACATTGCAAATCAGGGGTACGATTCAAATGAGAAATATCTCCTTTACTGCCTTTTCATTTGCCTGCTAAGGGGGGAGAAGAAAGCGCTCTGCATTTGTTAAGCGAAGTCTAGACACAAGGGGAAAAAACACCGAAGCCTACAATAACAGTTGTGTCTTTCTTTAGTGGGAATGAGCCTGGGATGAGCTCGGCAAAATGGAATTCATGCTGTTTGTTTGGCAGTGGCCTGGACACTTTTAAAGTGGATTTGGCCTTTTTTTTGTTTGTTTGTTTTCATTATTCCAGGGTTTTTTATATAAAGATGTTAATTACATGCTTGAATTTATCATTCTTACCATATCCCACAGTATGCTGGAAATCTTCACAATTCTGATTGAAAAGGCAGCTCCAGACCCCAAACTGTCAAGCTGCTGATGCTGATGTGATTTAGCAAATGAAAAATAAGTGCGTACAGGGAGCCGGACGGATTGGCAAAATATACAGGGCCTGAAGTGCTCAGATGGGTTTCCTGTCTTGAAACTTAACCTTCACAAATCTATAGCAAAAGATCCAATTCATTTGCTGAAATTCTCCAAAGCTCAGGGGCAACCTCATCTAATTTACAGGCTGGTCACATCCAAGCACCTTGCATTCTGCATTTGACAATGATTGCTAATGGGCCATTCAACTAAAGTATTTGCTTGTTAACAGGGAACAGAGCATGATAAATGTCCAGCAAGCTTGCGGCCTCCTTCAGCTTTTCAAATGCAGACTGGTGCATATTTATGGCAGGCAAATGACAAAGGGGAAAGCTGAATTACTCTGGCCTTATGCTTTCTGTTCGAACAAGGGTTAAAGTAATTAAAGAAATAATGTAAAATCCGATGTCCTTTGTTTGCGCGCCATTATCCAACGTTTAGCTTTCGAACCTGCCTGTCATGTCGCATTTCAGAAATGTCCCAGATAAGGCTGGACAGGTTTGGCAGGGCACAGGGAGAAATGAGGAATCATCTACAGGGAGCATCCTGGACAGTGCACCCCAGTTCTCCCTGTGTCTGGAGTCTTTCCCCTCCAGGTTCCCCCCTCCTTAAGGAGTTTTCACTGATAAAAACTCAAAGGTATATTTAAAACAGAAATTTTGTAATTTACACTCCTGTCCCTAAATGGGGAAAAAAAAATCCCCAACACTGAAGAATGGACAGGCTTTGAGAAAATGTACATTGAACTCAGTATGTTTCTGGAAGCCAAGTGTAAAAACAAAATGGCAGAACAAAAAACAGTTTTGCATTGCTCCTCCACCCCCAGATAGATCTTAAGACCTGAAACAATAAAACATGCTTGTAGAAATTTCCTAAACCTGAAGTGTCTTCAGTGTCATTTTGAATTATCTGGGTTGAGGGTATTTTTGTTATAATTTTTGTCCCTGTAAATTCAGGTTTAATCTTAGCCTACCTAGCTCCTGTTCAGCTCCATGAAAACACCTCCAGTGATTTCAGTGAGTGCTGCAGGCCTGCAAGGGCTTTACATTATAATTATTTTTCATTATAAGCAAAATTTAAATTTTCTTGTAATGAAAAAAATCTATCATTTTACTTTAGGAAAGAAAACATAATTTATTTTTTTTCTGTTAACTGTGATGCACAGAACTTTCCTTTGATGTGATTATATACTTTGTCAAAGACAGCAAATAAGGGCAGGACCTCTATCTTTTTTGGCAATCCTGGCCAGCCAACACCCAGTGTTTATTGCGGTATCAGCATGATAATTATAATGCAGCTGATTTAAACTTTGATGTAATAGTGTATGCTTTCTTCTGGTTTTAAACATAAGTCCAAGCCAAAAAAGATAAAGGCTGGTAGAGGATTGTGTTGCTAGGTGAATCATTCCTGATGTATGACATATGCATAACTATAAGATGGGTTTCCTACGTGTAGTGTTCTTTTAACACGTCTCATGGGTGATGGCTAAAATAGGATTCACACAACTCTATGTGGTAGCATCGGAGCTTTGTATACTTTAAAGAAAAGTTTTACATTGTGTCAACGGAAAATGAGAAATTACTTGGCTTGTTTTGCACAACAGGATAGGTTAGATGGTGAAATGATAGTGTTAGGCTGAAAAATTTGTGATGCTGCAAATTGCTTCTCACAGTTTTGTTAGCTTTTGTTTGAATAGGGCATTTATTTAGATACCCAAACCAGAGAGGAACAGTGGGAAAGGTGAACACTGCTCTGTAAAGGGAAATGCATTTTAAAGCTAGTAAGAGTGATCTGAATTATTATTATTATTATTATTATTATTATTGTAAGTTAAAGCCCAGTCTCACTTGAATGCTGTTTTATTTTGGATTGGGAGTTCTGCCAGACTCCAGCCTGTCAGAGTTAAGAAGACTCAAATCAAGTCCAGGCCTATTTCTGCAGCAAACAGGAATCCTGGCTCCTTGCCTGCAGATTCATTCAGGAAGACCCATCTGGCTTTTGATGTTCTGCAAGTTTGAAGCAGTTTGTTTAAGGAACCTATGCAGTGAGCACTGGTGGAAGCACACATAACTGCGCTTCTGACTCCTTGAGTGGTGCATCGTTTCGCAGTTTCATTTTTGCTTGGTGCTTTCCATCTGCTTACCTACTGCCTGGGCAGCAGTTGGTTTCTATACCTGACTGGATAAAAGTATAAATTTGGAGTTGGGAACATCTTGACTCCTTTTGAGGATTTGCAGTCCCATAGCATTCTCTGTCCACACTTCAGTGGCTTTCTTCATGTTTAATTAATTTCAGTTTAGTTCAGAAGCAGTCTAGCTTAATCACTGCACACCACTTGACCTTCAGGTTTTTGGGGTGTTTCTTTATTCAGGATATTTCCGAGCTATGTAGATTAGCTGAACAGGGAAAGTCACACTGGCAGACAAGATTACTTCACTGCCTGAAAAATATTTAAAAGGCAATTTTTAGTGGTAATTGTTGTTCTTTCTATCAGGCAGTTTTTAGGCACTGTTTCAAGAAAACCAAAAGGCAGATCTTAAGTTTATAGCTTCTTGTAGTCTTCTGTTCTGTGGATCAGTGTATGACACCAAGGCAAGCAGGACTGCACTGTGCTCTTACAGCCTGACTTGGGAAACTGTCCTTATTCAGAAAAGCTCATGTCGAGCATGTGCTGAATGCTGAATATTTTTGCTGAAGCAGGACTTATTAAGCATGAGCTGTTTTGAACCAAGGCCAGTGTGAAGAGGTTTTTTGGGCTTGGACAAATACAGATCTCTCCAAAGCTTCGTTGCCTTTTTTTTTTTTTTTTTTTTTTAAATCAGAAAGTTATGTCAGAAGCTACAGCCCTGCTTGCATTTGGAAAGAGATGTATAGCTTGCCAGTAGCCAGTGTATCCCTTGTGCCGGCTGGGAGCTCAAGCAGGTCCATCAGCTGTGCCTCTGGAGTCTGGGTACACAGGTAGCTCTGTTTCAACTGAGTTTTCTCTGCTTTTTTTAGCTCACTGTTTGAAGTAATGCCAACAACACAATTTCACTGCCAGCTGATCATTGGAAGTGACCTGGCTGTTCCCAAGAGCCCGGGTTTCCACCCCTGAGAGAGAAACTGGTTTGCAAGGGGTGCCCTGGCTGGGCCTCCCTGCAGTAGAGGCTGAACCAAATGTCAGTGTCTCAGAGTGCAGGGCAGTGGGTTAAAACTGAGTGGCTGGATCTCCTGTTGTCCCCAGCATTCTGCTGAACCCCTTTGATGGACTCTTCCATCTGGGGTAGGAGTGTCAATTGTGTGTCAAAGGCATTTTTGGATGCTTACAGAATTTTTTTAACTACTCCAGTGTCAGTTTAGCTCCATTCAGAGGCTCAGATGCTGTAGTGGGCCAAAAGCTAGTTCTTCTTATGTCAGATATTACAACTGCCTTGAAGGTGGCTGTGGCCACCTGGCTTCATTCTGCCTCTGCAGAAAACCTTGGAAAAGTTGATACTTCATGTAAGAACATAGGATTTTTGTGCTTGGGAGTGGCTGAGTCTTGGGTTTAATGTGAGAAGCAAGTACAGACTGATTGTAGATGTCCCATATGGATTTTTGTTCAAGGTGATTTTCTCCTTGGCATAAAAATGATTTGCCAAAATAGGTTTGTTTGTTATACAATTCTGCTATTGCTTTGGCATAACTTTGCCTAAAAGTTTTGAGTTAACAATTTGTTCTACTTCCAGTGTTTACTTATGCAGGCAAATGGTATGCAATAATATATTTTCTAACAACTGCAAAGTAGATGAAATTTTGTCTCTGAATTGGAGATACAATCACTGATTATTAATGCCTCATCAACTAACAGGACAGTCCCCGCCCTCTTTTATAGACTTCGCTTGAAGCATGTCTTGAAACAAGACTGTACAGGTGTGAGCAAACCATAGTTAAGAGAAGGAAGACTGCAAACTTTGGTTGGCATCCTTATATTGTGGCTGACATAAGACATTTGTTTTTCTAACAGGAATAGAAGAGAAGAGCACAGAATAGCACAGCAATAGAAGAATCTGGTTTGCACTTTTTGAAAAGTAGTTCTTTGGCAAATGCCAGCTGCTCTGTGTTAGCTTTCTAAAAGCAAAGTCTTTAATGACTTGTGTAAGAAACACACATGGTTTGGTTTGACTTTCTGTTCCATGCTAAGTACTGCTCTGCATCTTTTCAATAAAGTGCCATCTCTTGGGTTTGGCACACCCTGCCTCTGTGAGCGCAAGTCAAGTAGAGCAATAGTTTCATGTTATGCTGGATTCGTGGTACAGATTTTTTAAATTTTACTGTCTTTTTTATTTTTTTCCCAGAATTCAAACCATATAAATACCTGATTATCTGTGCCATGAGAGCAAAGAACTACTTTAATATTCCCAGTAGCATATTTTGAACAACAATAATTAAAACAACATTGGTCTCTTCCTGTATTTCATGGCTAGCAAATGAGAGAAAACACCAGTGTTAATATCAAAGGGAGTCAGTTTTCATTACAGTAATGGTTCAATTGTGCAATGCTGTAGGCACTGAAATTTAATATTATTGTGACTTGTATTGTAATTGTGGGATGACAGAGGAAAATGGATTAAGTTTAAATGTAAGTGTACACAGCAGCACATGGACTTTGTCAAATGCAAGCCGAGGGTTGGTACAGGATGGGTCCCCCTCTGGCTCTGTCATAATGAATTAGTATTTTGTAAATAACTGGCCACTAGACTATATAGATTTATTACCTTTTACAGATCTATGTGGACACACACAGACAAACATCGATTCTGTACTGACTAATTGCAGTGCGGAGTTGCAGAACGGGTTTATGCCTGTAGGCTTGCAGGGTATTTGAATGTCTAGGCTTCTTGTCTTCACCTTTCATGAAAATATTCTTGCCTGCCAGTTTGTGAAGTTTTGTTCTAAAGGATACACCCATCCTTTCAGTTTGGGCATTTCTAACATATGCATGGCCTCAGACTGGAAAGCCCTTTGTCATCCTGATGAGTAAACCAAATTCAAGTTGCAGATGATCTTTGCTTTAGAAAATTGTGCTAGAGACAACTAGTGTTAATGAGCAATATCCCCCTCTTTTCCAGTTGCCCATAAACATGCAGATTACAATGTAAGACAGTAATTTAAACCATCCATTACTGATCTCTTCCATGGAAGATTAAGGACAATGAAAGCTAGATGTTTCATTTGTTTGCAGTGCAGGCAAGTGGAAGATGTCCCTAAAGCAGTGCCTGATAGTGTACTAGTGACTAAACATGATGCCCTGTCGTTTTGACCCATATCTTCACAGTGTTTCTCGGATGTATGTTCATGTTGAAACCTGTTCTAATGTTAAAGTGCAAAAGGGGGCAGTAAAGTGCTATCCAAAAAAAAAAAATATTTATTTTTATGGGTACTTTTTGTGGCAAAAGTTGCATTTCTCAATAGCCTTATAATCGCCCATATTAAAGTAATGATCACAAGAATATCTTCTGTTTGAAAGGCTTACAAATGTTGCCAATGTGTATCATTAAGTGTTGTGGAAATAATGTTTGCCCTGTGTATTTCCATGTACATTTGTCCTTGAATGGAGTCCTGAAACATGCTACATATTTGGAAGGAATTGAAGGCAGGAAACTTTCCTCAGGTATATTTTGGATATGGCTTTATGATGCACTTCTGAAAGAATTCCAACTTTGCTGATCATCTCTGATTCTTGTGTTGTGCATTACTAGCACCACGTTTCTGGAAAAAACGAAAAGAATGCTGAGGCTAGGGGTTTCTGCTTGAAGTACTAAAGTGTGTAGTGGTGGCATGGGTCAAGAGTTGGGCTCTCATCCAGACCCGCATACATCATTTGTCAAGAGGTAACTAGAAAGAGCAGCTAATTACAATGCACCTACTGAGTGTTTTTTCTTTCAGAAATTCCTCAGAATAAGCCATTTATACAGACTGACTGCTACTTTCCATTGCAGCCACTTGCAGTTTTTAAACTCTACACAGAAAGCACATTTCTGCTGAAATGAAATAAAAAGGAGAATGTGCCTGTGTGTTTCCATGCTTGTTCATGAGAGCAAGTGAGCAATGATTCTATTTGCTGGAGCGCGGAGTAAGTTGTGAGTAAGTGAACCTCACTGTTGTGAGGTTCATATTTCTGTAAATGCTGATGAAATGTTAATATAATACACTTTAAAGTAGAACATTGGTCATATTCATCCTTTTTTTTTTTTCTTCTCCTTACTTAGAAGACTGTCGTGAAGCGCATTAGTGGTTCTTTTGTGGTAACAGGAATTGATTTAGTAAATGGATCAGAATTCTTTAGTGCTTTAAGTACTTTAAGCAGAGCAGTAATGGCTTTCTGCATATAATGCTAAAAGTTAATTGCTATTAATAGTGCCTTATGTGGAGGTCATGTATGAAAACAGAATATAAAATCTATATTTTTTTGAAAAAAAATTCCTTCATCAACTTAAAAAATTGGATTTTATATATTTTCAACATTTCAAACCTTACCCTTGTGGTAAATGTTCTGAGCCAGGTTTCACATTCTTGTGCAAAAAACCCATTGCACAGGAAAAGACGCATAGGTGTTTGATCTCAGAAGTTTTTTAAGGCGGGGGAAAACATTCCTGACTTTTACATGGGGAAAAACAGGCGTTAATTTTTACACTGGATTTACTGGAGGTGGAGGGGTAAAACACAAGTTCGTTCAAAGGTTTTAGTTATGTAAGTGGGTTTTCTGTTTTTTTCTGTGAGTGAGAGCCAAAGCAGCAAAGGGAAAGGGCAACTTTCCAGCAAAACTAAACCACCTCTCTCCAGCAGAAATGACATTCAATTGAAACAGATACTCTGCCTAACAGCAAAACCCTTCTGGCAGCTTCATGCCAGGCGGCTGAAGGCAGGACACTGCCTTAGCTCCCCATGGTGGGCTGGGGAAAGGGGGCCATCGGTGCCCCTGCATCCATGGTCACTCCAGGATGCCATGATCCCAACCTGCCATGACATGATTCCCTCAACAGGCACTGCAAAGTGACCTACCTCTGCTGGAACCCAGGTAGCCTTGAAGGGGACTCTGCAGCATTTCCTTTGGCTTACTTTTTCTGAAGAACAAGATCCCACCTGTAACCTCGTACATCACAGCTTTTAAGGAACCAGATTGTCTCTTTGAGTGTCTCCAATAAGATGTGTTTGGTGCTGGGTTTCAGGTGACCTTCCATATCCATGAAGGGTGAAAGGGGTACAGCTTTGCCAAATACCATGACTTAGCTGCAGAGTTTGTGCTCTCTCTAGTGCAAGGCACCTTTAGACTTGTGGCAATCCTAAACTGAGTGGAATGAAAAGGTGCCTGTATTTCTGCAACAGCACTAGTCATAAGAGTTATTTGTGGAAGGAAGCTCGTGACAGATCTTTTTAGGAGACCTGCTAGGGCATTTTCTGATGTGTTTGGAGATGAATGGTATCTGAGGGTGTCTCTGTACAGTAGAAGCCCTGTGCCTTTAGAACTGTGATGTGATGGTACAATTTGACTGTCAAATTTTGCAGGTCCATGTGAAAAATATTTCCTTTGGGGAGAAGCGTATGCACTCTTAGCCCATCCATGGTTTACTTCTATTAGAAATCACTTGTATTTTAAGTGCTTTCTGCTAGTATTTTTCTAAAGGTAGTGCAATGAATGGATAAATGAAATGGCTAAAATTTCATATATGTTCCTAATACCCTGTCCACTAAAAATTTTGAGAAAACACAATAATGCCACACAACCATTCTTGTGTAGGTTATTAAAATGTCAATTGCAAATATACTACATCATTTTGCCCTACTGAAATCAATGGAAATCTTGCAACCAATGTCAGTAAGTGTAGGACCAGGAAAAGGCACGGAGAATGGTGCCTGTTTGCATGGCTACTTAAGACACATGAAATAGTGGCACCACTGGCGTTTTGTGTCCAGCGTTGTGATTTAAACAACATAAACCCTTTACCATTCCCTTTTTCAGTGCACTGCAAGCATTTGCCCCAGGTAATCTGAAAGAAGGTGGGCTCCTTTGGAGGTGAGGAGAATGAGGTACCCGAACCCCAGGATGGAGGCCTGGAAACCCCTACAGTTTCAGGGGACTGCTTCAAAGCATTTATGAGCTTACTGCAGGTTTTATTGCGGGGGAGCCCAAACATACAGTCTTCCCTTAAAGTAGAAGTGAGAAATACAGGACTTGCTGCTTTACCAACTTATGTTATAATATTTCATAATTTGGCCTTGTATAATGTGGTAGTTGCCATTTAAGAGCTTAAGGGATGAATGTGAATATATTTGTTTATTTGTTTGTTTGAATCCCATTTAGTTTCTAGCCTGCAAGTCCCATTAATGCTAGTAACCATTCCTTACATGAATGGTTTCATTAACTGTGTGGAAAAATGTTACATATAAATAAAGGTTAGCAGATTAAACTTCTTAAATTTTATTTAAATTCAAAAACATCCCTGTTTAGTATGTTGTGTAAAACTGCTGTAGTATTAAAATGATTAATAAGACTGCACTGGTAAAGAAAAGTAGCTTCCACAACTCAGTTAAAAGAATTTTAATAATATGAAATGCTATACTTTTTTTGCCTTTTAAAGATTCATTTTCTAGTCTGTGTATAAAGCCAGTCTGTCCTCTTGCTGTATCACACTGTGGTATTTTTTCTTGCAAAGACTTCATGAAAGCATGGAGCCTTTTTTCCTCGCAAAATTATGTACCCATTTTGAAACAGACTCCACATAAATCTTTCTTTGATGAAGCTTGTTTTTCTGTCTGTCCAAGCAGTTGCTGATCCTCTTCTCATTGAATTCATGTTCACTTAATCTATTTAAACTGCAGTGAGATGAATCCTATAAAATCACTGCTTTTGCACAAAAAGCATTTCAGATTTACAACTGGGTTATACCCTATATCTGCATGGCATAGTTTTGTACATGATCTTGAATATGACAAAAATGAATGTGAAAGTTTTGTATAGAGCTTTTGCAGAGAGCTCTGGTCTGTGTTTTTGTATTTATGCAGGTCAGTGTTTTTGGGAATCAGGAAACTGATTTTCATCATAATTAGCCCATTGCTTCTTCACTGAAATTAC
Organism: Pardalotus punctatus; assembly: GCA_013400915.1. Taxonomy (NCBI): domain Eukaryota; kingdom Metazoa; phylum Chordata; class Aves; order Passeriformes; family Pardalotidae; genus Pardalotus; species Pardalotus punctatus. The sequence goes on along the minus strand of VZTX01015735.1, from coordinate 496,997 downwards.
TAGCCTTTTCCTGAAACTTCTGTTTGCTTTTCATCAAGCTGATAGGACTTCTGCCTTGCTTAAATATTTCACCTGTGGACAAAGTGATACTCAAAATATGAATGTTGTTATTTTCTCAAAAGTCAGATGATTAATACGTACACTCTTTAATAACCATTCTTTTTAAAGAGTAAGGACTTTTACGTGGACTGTTATTCTGTATTCTGTTTCAGTTTGCAGTTTTACAAGTAACAGACTAACATACGGTGTTATTAGTATTCATGATATTTCCTTAATAAAACTTTTCAATCCATAATTTTATAGCAGGCTGGCAGTTAAACTTCAAAAAGTTAAGTGGGTAGGATTCCCCAACAGTAGGTTTCTGACTGCATTTTAAGAAGTGCCTTGATTGTTCACATTTCTAGGATTATATTTGTGACATTAGTTTAAAGCTAACTGCCTACACCAATTAGTTGAGGTAAGTTATTAAAGCACAAAAATTTGGCACTGCTTCCCCAGTTAAATACACAAGCCTTGCATCAAGTACTAACATGCTTTCTAAAATCATATTTATTTTATAATTACTAGAATGTAGTTAAAGCTAAGGGTGCATATGTATTTATAGTATGTGTACATATATGTATGTGTGTATGGTTTTGCAAGTTGGAAAAACCCTGACAAAACACCTGGTTACATCACTCAATACTGATTAACAAAATCTCTTAAGAGTTTGTCTAAGAACTTTTTCTGTTGATAATTTTACAATTTCAGAAATGCCTGTGTATTAAGAAATGGTAGAATATTCTGAGTGAATGAGAGTGTGGGCAGGTGAAGTTCTACTTTTTTTTTGAGAATTTGATATTATGAGGTTAGGTAGGTTTGAGTGCTTATCATTAAGCAAAATTCCTTTCTAATTTAATGTGGTTGAATGTGCTAAGTTTCTCTATACAATAAGTAGATTCTTAAGAAATTAGTTGGAAACTATGCGTAATATACATTTCATTTTTTATAAAATTTCATAATTAAATTTAACTTCTTGAGGACTTGGAGCAGTAAGGTTACATTAGTGCCAGGAACTGCTGCTGAGCCTTTTTTAATTATGCTGAGCACTTATTTTAATAAGTGTGGTGGTAAAAATCGTTGGTAGTGTTTGTGTGAGTGGGGAATGAACTACTCTGTTACTGATTTCTGTTTGTGTGTCATGTGACTTTTTGGTCAAATACAATAATTATTTTTTAAAAGGTTTCGGAACTGTGAAAGTTGTTATTTGATGAGCTGCATGACTAGTTGTACGTGTGGGAGGGATTCACATCCATAGGCTTTGCACAGATGTCAAATGTCGCCCACAATACACCAGTTTTGGGCTGACAGTAAAAATGCCATCTGTATTGAAAAGTGCCAGACAGAAAGCGCATGAATTTAATCATACAGCTTATATGGTACTTAATATACTTTTCTGTGCTTTCTCACAGCAAGCACTAGGATTATGTATTGTGAGCAGGATTTTTCAAATGCTCTAAGAGTCTTGCTGTATCTGACTGCTGACAGAAATGAGTTGGGAAGCTTGCTAAACTTTTCTCTTAAGTTTCTGTTGGGGTACAGGGGCCTATGTTGGTATTTAAGTTTCCCAGTAAATCATATTTAGAGCTGAAATGCAGAAAGTTAGAAAGCTTTTTATAGAAAGCAGTGGTTCCAGTGGTGTCGCTATCCTGACTGCTCGGACAGCATGTCACCGTCCCAAGCCACCACTGGAGTAGCAACTTCCACAGGATCGGTCACAGGATACTGGAAACACCTTGCTCCTTCTTTATTATATCTTTGTTTTCATGGGAGGGAAAAAAAGCTTTTTAATTAGTTGAAGGCACATTTTGATCAGAGTTTTAAAGCTATTTCATTAACTTATTTTTTATAGACACCACCCTGCAAACATTTCATCAGTCTTGATGCTACTCTGGAGTACTTAAAGCAAAATGATCACTTGCAGAAGTTAAGACTCAGGATTAATCCTGAAGTTTTTTTAACCTCTACCGAGGCTGAATGTACATTGTCCTTTTTTTTTTTTTTTTCAGATAGAAGGTCTTCAATAATAGAATCATAAAACAGTAGTCTTAATCCTCCTGACATCTCATAAATAGCTTCAGAAAATGCTTAGTACCCAGCAAATTATTTATTTAAAGTCTTTACAGAAAGTACAGTAGCAAAAGCATTACACAAATGCAGGGATAATAATCATGCCTACTACTAATCAGCCACTGTAAGTTTTGTGGGTGAACTGAAATGCATGAGGTGAAACTTTTTTACTATCTCCATCCATATTTGGTCTTTTTTGTTGTAAGAAAATAAGCAAAGTAAATGGGAAAAATATCTCTCCTAGCAAAGGTTACGATCAAAACTGCAAAGTGTGGAAAAAATTTCAATACAATCAAGTTCTCAGATTAATCCTTGCATTTTTAACCTTTTTTCTTTCCTAATCCCATCAGCGTTAGATCCTGCAAGTTCAGACACTCAAGTGGAAGATTTACTGAGTTTAGTTCTAAAACTGTACAGACTTCAGAGTCATAGCGAGAATATTCCCTGCCATAAAGTCTAACAAGTGCATTGGTTTAAAGCTCTTGTAAAATGTAGTTTTAAGTGTCTGTCGGGGGCAGTTCTATCCTCTGCCTTTTATGGGGCAACTCCTGGCTAAAACCAAGGCTTACAAGTGCCTTCTCTCCTGCAGCTGTTTCTGAGGATTGCCTGGCATACCGTTTGTGCTTGGAGTTTGCATGGAGAACATGTACTGTGACTGTTGCATGTATATACACAAAGTCTAAAATTAGAATCAGGGTCTTTTGTTTTTCAGGGCAGCTTTTAGGTCATATTATTGGTAGTGACAAACAGGTACATTTATCTAACCTTACGGATTTCATATTTGTTATGCATGGGAATCTAAATTGATTAACTTACAAGCAAAGATTCAGTCTTCTGAAATCTCATGTGTTTCCTATTACCTAGTTCTGTTATGTGAAGAAGAATTGCTGGCAAGAAGTATTTGCAGCAGTGGGTTCATACAGTGACCAGCCTTTGTGCTGGCATGCAGATGGGGGAATATGAGTGGTTGTCATCTTCGTGGTACAGCACTGCTGCACAGAAACAAAGTTAAAATGGGGCTGTAGTCAGACAAGGTAGTCAAGTCAGTCACAGGTGATGGCGGTTGCCTTGGAAACTCTGTCCCTTTGCTTTTGCCTGGTTGGAGTTGATCCTGGAGGAGAGTCAGAATCACAATACGTGCTGCTCCCTTGGGAATATTTGCTGGCTGGGGTCCTCCTCCCTGCCTTTCCTTGCTACCCTTGCAAAACTGTCCTCTCTCTCAGTCACAGAATCACAGAATTATTTAGGTTGGAACAGGCCTGTAAGATCATCGAGTCCAACTGTTAACCCCGTGCTGCTGTGTTCACCACTAAACCGTACTAGGTGCCACATCTGCACATACATCTACTTGTCCTTCACCACCCTGGTAACTCCAAGGATGCATTTTCACCATTTGCATTTGTATTTGTTTCACCATTTCATCTTTTAGGAGGTGGTAGTCACTGCATTCTTTTGGTATGTCTGAAAACTGGAGGAGGAGGTGCAGCTTTGCCCCGTCTCGACTTCAATCTCAGTTTGAACAGCCGTGGCCAAGCCCAGTTTCTGCAGTCTGGAAATTACACTGCACAGCACAAAAGAGAGCAGTGATTTATACATCAACAGTCGCCTTTCTTGCCATAACATTTCATTGTTCTAGTTCCCTAAATCTGTAATTACATGTCTTTGTCCTGCTACGTGCTGCTTCATAACAAATATAATTCTTACATACGCTTTCTGAGTGAAAATAATCCTGCTCAATTAGCACAGATCATAAACTTGAATTGTGTGGGAGCAAGCAGTTATAAATGATAGATTAGAAATTTGGGGCATTGCATCATATTTTAATTTAGTGGGTTCTCCCCCACCAGTATTTCATGTTGGTGGCTCCTTTCTCCAAGCCAGAGGTTGCAGGTCACCAACGCCTACAGCTTTGTTCTGTGTGGGCCTTGATACTCTAATTTAAAGTTTCCAGGAAGGCTGCCTGTGAATAAGCTAGATTTACTATGTGTGCTGTTTAAATACTAGCACTTGGAGAAGGGTGTTCATTAGGCAGTAATTGTTTCACTTGGTTTTTCAAGCTGATTCTCCATTAAGGAAGATCTTTGGAAAATTCTGGCAGGCAGGAGAAAGAGGAAAGAAAGTCAGTCTTTTAGGCCTGTGCATTCAAGTATGTTGTGTTGTTGGCTGTTGTTCTAAAACATGCACTTCTTGGCCTTAATTGAAACACATATATCTTAATGGAGAGAGCAACAAACAAACCTGCTGTGGCTTTTGTCCTTGTGAGAACAAGACTCCTCATTTTGTGGATGAATCAATACTATGTTTATATTTTTCTTCCATGAAGAAGTGGTCATGTTTGCATGTTAATTAATATGAGTAGAAAAGACAAAATACTATTTCTAACCACAAATAGTAAAGCTCACTGCCAGTTTGTGTAAGAAGTCTTCCCATGCTAAGGCAAAAAGCACACCTGTCTTTCGCTACTAGCACCAAAAAAAATTTTAAAAAAGCTGAAATAGTGACAGTAATGGTGGAATTTATGAAGAGAGCATTGTAGTGTAGTGGTCATGCTGTTTTGAATGTAAGTGTTTTATTAGAAGCATGTGTGGTCCATGGATCGGGTAGATCTTCATCCATCCCAGGTCTGTAAGCATGGTCCTGGTGAGTGACTGATGTTCCTTTGTGTTACACTAGTAATATCAATCAGCATGTTAATACATTGTTTTTCCTGTCCCACATGGCTGTTCAAGGGGGTTGAGAGGCTATTTTTGTCATTCTCCCAAGTCCAAGATCAGTAAAATATGTGCAAGAATAGTAGAAATACTGGCAAAACAGAAAAACAGGATCATAGCCCACCAGGTATTATGTTAGCTGGTCTGCATGGCCAAATGCAGTGGAAGAAACCAGCAGCACCTGCCAGAGAGAGATGTAAAATCTGCTACAGTGCCCAAAACTGGGATAAGGACTATCTATAATTTCCAAGATCCAAGTAAACATCTTGTTGATATTGAATCAAGCCCAAACTATTAGGATTAGGTCTGCTCAGTCTGTCATTTTGGTTTTGGAAACTGTGTTTATTCCTGTCTGTTCACTGCAGTTGCTGCTTTTCTGCATGAGCTTTTATCAAGTGTCTCACATTTTACCTCTTCTCTCCCCCCATCCCCCCTCCCCCTTTTTTTTCCTTCCTTTTAGATTCCTTCCTGGACAAGGATTGGTACTATATCCACAGATAGGAGACAAACTGGATATTATATGCCCAAAGGTGGACTCTAAAACAGTTGGCCAGTATGAATATTATAAGGTCTACATGGTTGATAAAGACCAAGCAGATAGCTGTGCTATTAAAAAGGACAATACACCTCTTCTTAACTGTGCCAAGCCAGATCAAGATGTTAAGTTTACCATCAAGTTTCAAGAATTCAGTCCTAATCTCTGGGGCCTGGAATTTCAGAAGAACAAAGATTATTACGTCATATGTAAGTTCAAAATTTCAGTTGTTCATTCTTTCAAATATAATTGTTCATTATTTTGTATGCTGTCTTGTACATTATAAGCAAACTAATAAGAAAATGAATGGGTTTGTATTTTTTTACCTGAAAGTAATTTCTTGTCAGCATATTTTCAATATTGTTCCTGATTTCCAAAGGGTCTCTGTCTCTTTTTTCCTTGGTTTGTGTAAACCACATTAGACTGTACTTCTGTGCTTGCACGGTATTGTGTCCTGTCTTTGCATGAAAAGCTGTATGCAGCTAAATTATTATGCATTTCCTGCTCACAGCCCTGGTGATTTGCCACGCTATTGGCCTTGTTCTTGGGTTCTATGCCAGGAGTAGGAGTACAGTGACCCAGCTATCCTGAGATGAGGCATCCTATGTGGCATGACTAGCCATTGCTCCAGCTGGTCCAGGGACTCTTAACAGGAAGCATCTTTTGGCCACTTTGTGCCAATTTTGTTAATGTAGTTTCCTCAAAAGGGTTACTGGTAAGGGCCTGTAATTGAATGTGCCTTTCCTCAAAACATACCTAATGTGTCCATACACTAGCTAGGAGAGTTCTTGGGTAAAACCTAGACTAGCATGGCCTTGGATTTCATCGTTTTTCATGGTCCTGGGTTGCAAAACAAATGTGCATGGCACAGGCCTCTCTCCAGCAATACAAACTTTGTGTGAATTTCTGACAGGGATTTATGGCTGAAAGCAAGTTGAAGGTAGCCACTGTGTTCAGTGATTCAAATTACTCATGATGTGTAAAGTTAATGATGTGAATCAGGAGTTAGCATAAGCTGAGACCTCAGCAGTATAACAACAATTTGCATTAGTTTAGGTTTTGTCATTGTAATACTATGCCCTGTGGATGTCATTTAGCCCCATGGGCACTTTTGAAGTCTTGAGCAAGTATCAACAGTTATTAGGTGATGGAGCAAATTCTGTGTTTTGGCTTTTCTGCAGTTACAAAGAAGTTACATACTTGTGTGTCTTATTTCACAGAATCATAGAATAATTTATATTGGAAGAGACCTTTAAAGGACTTAAACTAGGTTTAGTCCAAGCCCTATTCAATGTGCTGGGACATCTTCGACTCAATCAGGTTGCTCAGAGCTCTGTTTCCAGGTGTGGAACAGCTACCACCCCTCTGGGCAACCTGTTCTGGTGTTTCACAACATTCATTGTAAAAAATTTATTTACTATATCTGGTCTAAATCTACCCTCTTTTAGTTTAAGACCATTAACCCTTGTCCTGTCACAACAGGTCCTGCTAAAAAATTAGTCCCCAAACACATTTCTGCCACCTCCTTGAAAACTGGAGGATTGATAACTGTTTCATGTAATGTCTGCCAGAGTAATTATTTTTTTATTTCTGAGTTTAAAATATTGGCAACTTAAAAAGTGCTCTGAGCAAGTACCTTTAAAATGGAAATGGAAATGCATTCAATATAAATTAGTGCTCATTTCCCAGTTATATCCATAATGGTACATGGTAATGTATAAAGCAGATTGTATGTCACCAAAACTTAAGTAAGAATTCACTACATTAATAATATTAATTACTAATTTTAGAAATTACCAACTAAGAGTTATGGGAGATACAAATCACCATTTTTTGGTTTTAAAGAGCGCTTAATATTGGCACTTTCTCTGTTTAGCTGGGGGGTATATAAAAACCTGATCCCACTTAAACAATTAACTTTGACAATCTTCCCGCTGAAATCTAGTGAGATATTTACCAGGGTGAAAGCAACAAAATTACATGTTGAGAGATAGTTATCTGTAACTCCAGTGAAAATGTGTAGCATTTTCATCATCAAAAAATGACCACGCTCAAATATTTGGCTTAAATGAGAAAATATGCTTATTATTTAGTGCTGCTTTTAAAAACATCCACAGAAGACCAACTGTAGTGGAACAAATGACACTCGTACAATTATTACCTGAAAATTATGGGCACAAATGGAGCTTTCTGATACACTGTCAGTTTTGTCATATCTATGTCATGGATTTGCCCAGAGAATTATTAACTACATCTCATTTTCATTCGTTTTGTATAATTATTTCATTATATCAATACGACACATTGCATTTCCTGGAAGATTACAGCATAACTTGGTTGAAAGAACTTACTCAGCCTTCAGTCTAATGCCTCAAAAATCACACTGGCCTAGCAGTAATACTGGAGTGCCTCAGGGTATTACTTTTCCTGCTCATTGTGTTATAAACAAATGGCTAACTTATCACTATTGCCAGCATACTGACTGAGCTGCAGCAAGGGTACTTATACATTTTTATAGGCTGGACAAAAAAGCACCCCACCCCTGAAAACCCAGCCATCCTGAAGCTAAAACACTCGCTTTCCTGTCATTCAAGGAGAAAACAATAAACTCGGTGATGTTCATCTCAGAAGCACTAACAGGTAGAAAACTAGGCCAGTGCTCAGCTAGGACACCATTTTAGAGAGTACTGGAGCTAGATAGGGTTTTAACAGTTTGTGTTCAAAAGCTCATGACGCGGCCCTGTCAATGCAGGTTCTGGTAGTCAGGACATCTGCTGCCATTTTTATAAGTAATAAAATACATCTTAGTCATGTATGCAGATCAGGCTGTAAATCGTTTGCATGCATCCCTGTTCACAGACCTGTAATTCTTTTCCTTCCTTCCTTCCTTCCTTCCTTCCTTCCTTCCGTCCTTCCTTGCTTGTTTTGCTGGGGTTTTTTTGGGGGGTGGGAGAGCTATGAAATGAAGGCAATGATGCATTTTATGTGCCGGCTTTTGATTTTGAAATATTTTAGGATCTTGCATTCCCTCAAATAAGTGGCATCAAACAAACCTAACACAAGAGCTTACTGAGCTCAGCATCTTTGCAGTGCTTGCTGTGGCTGCGCCTACAGCCTAATCTCACGCTGTTTATGCTGGCAGGCTGTTGTCAGCCCTTTACATGTTATGTGCATCATCATGTACCTTTATCGTCTCGCCATTATTTGAAAACAGAGTTTGTTTTTCCAAGGTAATAGTATGTGGTTTGTGGAGCTGTTAAACAGTAAAATCTCTATTCATATTAGGGGGTTAGTCATTTTGGGATGAGGAACTGCAACACAGGATGAAGCATGTTCCTGAACCCTTTTGAGACATATGATTGCACAGGAGTTCTTCAAGACATAATTTTTATATCATCCAGATGTATTCATGATAGGTATAGCAGAAGGAGATCTTTTCAATTCAGTGCTTCCCTAAGCCTTAGAATATAAAATCTTCTCATTTCACAATTCCCTATTTTTTAAAATGTGAGACTGTGGGTAAGTTTCTCATATCTGTTTTCACATTTAGTGGTACTTTTAATAAAGGAAAAAAAAAGTAACCCATTTCTTGGCAAGATATTCCTCAATATGACTATCAGTATCCAAAGAGTTAATTCTGTGAACAGCAGTAATTGGAAAGACGATACTGAATGGTATTGTGAAAGTGAATAAATGATATAACAGAGTGTCCTCGCTTTTCTTTCCTTTGCTGTCATCAATTTTTCGTTCCTGGGAAATGAATAGATTCATTTTCCTACAGTTACCTGATTTCTTTTCAGCAGAATTGGAGAAGGTCAAATGTACTTGAGATCTCAGAAGTCTTAATGTTTGATTATCCTAAAATATGTGACCATTTAGCTAACATACCATAAGTCTCTAAGGAAATCTTTAATCAGATGCATGTAGGAAGATTCATCATGCCCAACAATATAAATATCTGTGTGAAGGGCAAACTTGGGCAGAAGGGTGTGAAGATTTGCAACTCCGATGTTTGCATTAAAAAGTCTTTTTATGTCTGCACGGCTAGGGAATAAAATACCATTTTCTGCTGTTGTGAATTGCTCAGAACAAGCAATGAGGATCTTCCCAATAGTGAGGACATGCTCAGTACTTGATCTGCAAGTGCTTGGGTCATGGTGTCTCTGCTGAGTACCTCTCTCAGATGCAGATTCTTCTTGTTTGTGAGAGAGACATGTTAGCATAATTCAAGTGCATATAATATATCAAAGATGTTTACTTTTGGTGAACAGAAATCGTCCCAAACCCTTCCCAGCAGACTTGGCCTTTAGTCAGAGTGCATAGAGAACCTGGTGATACCCTGGGTTTGTGCTGAGGGAGCACCGGGGGAAGCCTGTGGGAAGCTGTGTCAGAGGGAAGGGGAGTAGTGCCAGCGGGAAGGGAGTGCTGCCTGCCTTCAAGCCATGCTCAAGCCCCTTAGGTAGTTTGGTCAAGCAAACACATACTTCATGCCAATCTCTTCTTTTGCATAAGTAAAGTGAAGTTTGTGGGCTGACATCATCAGCAGTAAAAAATAAGTCACCTGCAATGAAATCTTCACCTGTTCCAAATTTGTAAGAGAGTGAGTTGGGACATGGGAAGGGGCTAGAGAATGGTTCTCTGAAAGATTCGTCTATAAGGCTTGCTCTGCCTGGACCTCATTAGCCGAGCTTGCCGAGCTAATGATGCTCATTGGCTTTGACATTGGCAAAATTGAATATGCAGCTTTCCTTAAATGTTTTTTTGTCAACTTTTTTCAAGTGACCCACTTACATAATTGGCTTCTGGCTTAAATTAAAAAAACACATATTTATATGTATTTGATCCCTGACTGATTTAAAGGTTTATACTGGCTAGTAGCACTATATTTTGGGTAACTGCTTTAATAGTACTGTGGCTTTTAAAATCAAAACAGTCATTCTGAAACTTTAGTATTAGCTGTGTTTGAAAAAATCACAAGGCTTTTTATGTTTTCACTTTGTCATTCTGTTACAATTAAAGGGCAATAACTGTCTGAGGAAGAACATATTAAAGGACAATATAGATTGTGCCCTGAAATATGGCCCAGCTGGGAAGAATAAATCTCTTTGCATGGCCAAATAGATTTACATTAAAATGTTATTTTAGTATTCTGACTAGTTTAAGCACTGGCTAATCTGTCTGGCTGGGCATTCTGAAAACGTTCTGAGGCAGATTTCAGCCTGCAGCCCCCTGCGACCTCCAAATCACCTAGTGAAAGCTGCCCAAAAGGAAACAGTAAACAAGTTTTCCTTTGCTAATGCCAAACTAGCCAAAATGGGAACAAACACTGCATCAAAAATTCCTTTTGGTTTGCAACAGAGATGTTTTTCCTGGTTTTTGTTAAAGACTCTGTGGTCCAGAAATCTGCTGTGGTTTGTTTTTTGTTGTTTTTTTTTAATGTGGTGGTGGTGTTAATGAAAGGCAATGCGATAATAGTCACTCTGATTCCATTTGTACAAAGATCACTTTTTTTTTTTTCCTTTCCTCTCTCCTACTCTGTCCTCAGAAAATTAGGTAAATAATTTCTTCTTAGTGTAAAATGATATCCAGAGGTCAGTCTTTGACTTTGCTGAAGAGTCTTTTAAGGGATGTATCAGCAATACCACTTAGCTCTTGTTGAATGAAATATAAATACAGCTTATACAAGTAATATTATTAGAGAGAAAAATCACTGTCTGTGCAGCTTCAGATTTCTAACACAGTCTAAGACCTGCAGGATTAATGGAGTCGTGGTCCTTTGGGGTTTTCTCCCAGACCACACAGGTCTTGTAAGAGAATAAGGCTATTTTATATTGATGGACTTTGTTCATATTCGCTGCTATTACCTAGGCAATACCAATCGTTTATCTCCCTTAAAGTAGACGGAGATAGTTCAGTAGGAAATCTGTTATTATGTCTCTATTCCTAAGGGAAGGAAATGAAAGATCGGAATGCTCAGTTTGTTAATTGGTGACGTGTTGTGAAAAAAATATAGTTATCTTCCCCACACCCCCACAAGTATTCCAAATAGATATGAAATCAGATGAAAATAAGAAGAATAATTATTCAGACTGGAAGAAAAAATTATTCAGGAAATACTCAGGAATTGAACAGGTTTTAAAATTTCATAGGAAGCTGTTTGATAGTTTTAGTCACTATTTTTATATCTCTCTTTTATAGCTCCTCAGAAACAGAAATTTGTAAATACTGGAAATGCAGTACATTTACAAAAAAAGATACTGTATTCTCCCTTAGAAGTCTTTATATATGTTGTATTCGTACTGCTTGCAAAAAAAAGCTTAAATCCTGATCTTCTCCAAGATGTGTATGTTCTCAGATTTACGTAAACATCCTTAACAGGACTCGGTGCAGAAGAAGTTGAGTCTGTATTTTTTCCTTTATATTCAGGATATGAGTAACTGCTTAAATCAAGGGGGTGTGTATTGTGAAGACATGCTATGCGTTGAGGAAAGTATGAGGAAAGTATCTGTCTAAACTGAAACTTGAAAGTGCACTGCCACAGTGAAGCACATTTATTTTTCATTTTGTGTGTAAGTTTGGTGATGAGCATTTAGCTCATCAAGTGGGATGAGTAGTCTTTATACAGTTACTTGTATTATATGTGTTACATATTGCAATATTTTAAGTCCTAAAATAAAAGATGAGGAACTGCATAAGGTTTTATAAAGGCTTTAATGAAACTCATTTTAAAGACTTGAAATTGTTTGCCTCATTAAAATCTTTACATAGCTGGAATGGAGGGAAAGGTACTTTCGTCTGAGAATTGCATTAGCTAAAACGAAAGGCTGGAATAGTTGAAAACCAGGGTTAAGTGTCAGTCTGGATTTTCTTTCCTGACTTTAGTCAATCCTGGAAACCTTGGATGAAGAATATTTCAGGATTTATTTCTGATAAATCAGACTATAAAACTAAGCCCTAGTGGGCAGTCTTCCAGTTTCTCTTTTTTCAGTCCCAAGGAAAGCATGCAAATATTTCTGGGAGTAAAAGCAGGATTAGGCTTAAGGTAGTCTTAGCTGTTCTTGGAGAAGAGTCCGTACTAAGCTGATAAGGCTGGGTTTAAAAAGCATGTTTGGATCTTTGTTAGCATGATTTATCTGTTTTGTGTTCAGTAGATGAGGACAGCAGAAATCATTAAACCACAGCAGCCGAGCAGTCTTCGTGTGCTTACTGGGCTGCTGTGAGAGAAACAGAATTCTGAATCCAAATCCTGCCAGGAAAACTTAAAATTACTTGCTTTTCAAGTATTTCACATTAGCACATAAATGCATCAGACAGTTGATTGCAGAATGGCAGAATGGTTTGGTTTGGATGGCACCTCTGGAGCTCATCTAGTCCCCTGCTCAAACCTTTGCTCAAGCAGGCCCACCTGCAGCCAGTTGCCCAGAACCATGTCCACCTGAGTTTTGAGTATCTCTGAGATTAAAGCCCCTGATCCTATACAGGTGCTGCTTCTTGGTCGGCTTGGTGTCTACCAGGACCCTCAGGGCTTTTTTTTGCAGAGCTGCTTTCCATGTGTTTGGCCCCAGCCTGTGCTGAAACTTGATTCCACATGCCACCCAGAGGCTGCCACAGCAGATTTGGTGGCAGAATCAAGATGTTAGCAAAATAATTCACATTGCAAAAGGGAAAAAGAATAACTAAATAATTTTATACTGCTAAAACACCAGTGAATTGTTAAAAATTCTGTGAACTTAAACAGAAAAGTGTCAGTTTGCCTGTCTAGTTGTGACTTTGCAAAATTCCAAACATGGGTGGATTAACATATCCCACTGGAGTTTCTTAAAATGAGCGAAAATGTACATGTGTGATAATTTCTAGACACGCTGAAACTCTTAATTTCTTAATAGCAAGTATTTGAGCAGGAGGTCCTGTAGAACCCTAGAAATTCAGATTGCTTTATTTCTGCAATGTTCCCTCATTAAGATTTACTTAGTGGGTATTTTACAGCTCTAAACACAAACATAAGCATACTGCAGTCAAAACAGTGCTTAACTTCTGATCATCTTTGCCAAGTGTACAGTCATCCAATAGTATCATAATTGATCTCAGTACCAAGGTGCCAAACTGTGTTGCTGAAGGATAGTTAGATGATGTAAATAGCTTTTTGTGTTTTGCAATAAAGCACACTTTTGTTGTGCTACATGTAAAAGCAGGAGATGAAGGTATTCTTTTATTGAAGCAAACATGTGGAAAATTGCTCTAGATTGTTATAGTATAGAGCATCTCCCCTGAAAGGAATGAAGTTCATCTACGGGGCAAAGTCTGACTGTGGCACTTTATTGGGGTTACTCCTAGACTCTGTGTGGTCAAAGCAAATAACATCATGTCCATCTAAACTGTTGTAACCATGAGACTGGCACATTTTCTCATCTATAGTGTTATATTCTAAACTGTCACTAGGCATTAACTCAATCACTGGTGAAGTCCTACCACCTAGAGATGAACTCTGCCTCAAAATGATGTTTTCCACTTCAGTGCTACTCGTATAGCAATTACTGGGTCATTAATATCATTGCATGCAATTAGTGACAGTAGAATGAGCAAGAGGTTTGTTATTTATTTAATATGAACTTTCACTATAACCCCTTCTTATCCAAGTGCCACAGACAAAAGCTAGAGATTTTCAAGGCAGGTGAAGATCCTTGTAGAGTGAAGGTGAATTTGTATGATACATAAAGTGGGTCCTCATTTAATGTTAAAGCTTCTGCTTTTGTTTCCAGCAAGCCCTCTTGTCATTAGCAGCAATCAGTGTAACTTCAATGCGAACTAATTCTATTAGTTCTGTTCAGCTGAACTGTTAAGCAAAGCTTGCTGTGGTAGTGGGGAGATACTTCTCCCCATCCGTGAGAGGCTTTTGTCAGTAGCGTGCTGGGAGAGAGGATAAACTTGCATAAAATACCTGTTTGTGGACGGTGAAGTTAACTAACTAGTAATCTGTTTTAGATGCATACTTTCAAATAGACACTAAATATATCATAATTAGTGGGCTTACATCTGCCACAGTTACTTCAACACTCACAAATATATAATTTGTTTATGTAAACTAGAAGCAACCATGTGTACAGTGGATCATTATCTGACAACATTTCTCGGAGTATGTGAAATATAGAACTGAAATACTTTTAGAAATGCTTAACTGTAATGAAAGACTCAAATTGTCATTCATGGTGATACAGTATTGAGACACGTTTCTGGGTTTTTTTTGTATAGTCTCTAAATCATTCCAGGGGGATTTCGTAAAGGGTCACTTGACAGCAGTGAAGCAAGTAGGATTTTGTGGTGGGTGGGTGGAAGCTGTGACCTTCAATAATGAATAATAATTCAGCAAATAGTTTACTGTTCAGTACACGTCAGCTGTGGTATTCCTTAACCCAGTAAGAAAGTGGTGGTGTTTTTAAAATGATAGGCAGCAGTAACCAGTCAGAATTCACAGCTTTTTTGATATTTTCCATCTCTCTCACTGTCTCTTTTTCCCTTTATGGAACAGCTTTGTTGACATAAAGGGCTTTCTCTTTTTACCACCCGTATTTTTCTTATATGGTGCCATGCCTCCCTGGAATTACTAAAATCATTCTGAATGTAGGAAACTTTACAACTCTCTCCCTGTTTTGTGCTGTTGGATGACATGAGATGTGGGAAGGACAGTCTGCAGATTTTCAGAGATGTCCCTGGAATCATACAGCTGCTATATACCAAAGTATATTACAGTACAAAACTGATTGGCTCTGTCTTGATTGTGTCTGCCACATTACACCCTTAAAAAAAAATTGAAACAGTAATAGAATCTGTCCCTCTCTTAAAGTATGAATACAAGTGGAGACTTTTATGGGGAATTATATAAATACCCTTGTATCATGAGTCCCATCTGAGTACCACAAGTCACGCTATTCACAGTTGGACAAGATACATTTTAGAACAGTGGTTAGAAAAGTGAATCATGAAGTTTCACTGCAGAGCCTTTGCTTCTTCCAGGAAAGAAGAGGCCTGTTCTTTATTTTATTTTATTTTATTTTATTTTATTTTATTTTATTTTATTTTATTTTATTTTATTTTATTTTATTTTATTCTGGTTTTACAATGACTGGAGAGGGCATTGCTGCGTACTTGCTGTGCAGAATATAATTTGTGGATCCTGTTTAGATACAAATCCTCAGACATACAGTATAGGACTTAATTTAAAAAACAAGAATGAAAAGTGAAAAAGAATAATAGAGAATTCTTTTCCTCGCATTGAACTTTTGTCTCCCGTGGATAGAGGGGAAAAAATGCTGGCCGTCAGGAGTATTTATAAACACTCCATAAGCCTTAGTTTAAGGAAAAATTCCATATTAATTTGAAACAATGTGAGGAATAAAATAGAGAGAATGAGTTTCTGAATGTTTTCAGGTTGAGAAACTCTTCAAAATTCTGCCACCACCTTGACTTTACAAGTAGGGCAAATAGAAAAGGAGACATGTTAGAAAAAAGCAAAATTATTGGTAAGCTGTTCTTGCACATTTTTCATTACAGTCTTGGTGTCCTAAATTGTATTGAGCAAATTCAGCAGGTTTTTTTGGTTGTTTTTTTTTCAGCATCATTTCTTTGTCTCTACAAGATCAGTAGAAAGTTGTGATTTTGTTGTCTGTTGATAAAAGCAGTCAACTTACAACAGCACTCCATTCAGCTATTCATAATGCATTTAAGTTTTAGCACTTGTAGTCCAGGTTTGAGACTGCTGATGGTTAAATTTTAGAAGGCAGTTTTTTTTATTTAAAGCAAAGGTTTCAATCTTTTTTTTGTCACTACAAGCAAAGGTAAACCGTTAGTTGCTAGTGTTTGAAATTAGAATATTTCTCCTCTCTCTAAACACTCTTCAGCTCACCCAACATAATGTGTGCCAAGCTACCTGCTCTTTGGTGAATGGCCTGAACAAATTTTTTTGATTGTTTCAGATCTCCATTGTTCATTCAGATCTCCATCTCAGATCCGGCATTGTTACTGGGGGGCAGAATTTAATTTCATTTAATTAAAACACTCATTCTGTTACCTCAGCTACGTTGTTCTTCATCCATGGCTGGTTTAGAAACAACCTCCGTATTGTGATCAGTGATTTGTGGTTTTGCAGTGTGTGATTTCTGGTGTTCTTAAACTTCTCCCATAAATTATCTAAATTTATGGAAAAGAACAATTATTTATTCAGTGCATTACTAAGAGAATCAATAAAAGGACCAAAAGCAGATGAAAGCAGTCAGAGCACAAAAAATAATGCCTGGCCAAAATAGTGTTGTATTAATTAATTTTAAAAAAAACCCTCAAAAACTTTACATGTACTTAGTAATACTGAGAGTGCATGTGAGATCAAGTGCAGCTTTGCATGTGAGATCAAGTGCAGCTTTGCTTTAAGAATACTTCTTACTACTCTTGGATTTAAAGCTTGTGTGGATTGTGCTGCTGTTTTTTCATTCCGTTTCTAAGCACAGCAGGGGAAAACTGGAAATGGGTAGTGTTACTTGATTTTATTTATTCTGATTTTGAGAAATCTATTTTCTGATGCAGTATTCAAGCAGTATTTAATGAACAAAAACAGTGAAAATCACTACTATTGGATAGTACTGATCTACCCCTAAAAAACCTGTAATTCGCAGTTTGCTATTAACAGATCCACATCAGTGGCAATTAATTCTTCATGACCTCATCAATGATGTTTCTTTAATATGTTGCCAGATGACTTTTATTGTCCAGCATGCTAAGGAGGGACAAAATCAGTTTTGCCCTTGCCCATCAGTTGGCATCACTCATTTATTCCTATAGTCTGTGGTTTAAGGTCCATTTAGTTTTCACAAGAAGATGAAATATGATGATCATAATTTCTTTCATCATCTGTGTAGTGCATTTCATATTCAAGCTCTAGAAATAGACGTGTTTTAAAGTTGTGTTGGTTCAAAGCATATGGCATTTAATTTGCAAATCGGTAATGTTTTTCATAATCCTAAAACATGAAAATGTGGGTAATAATTGTAGCAGAATTAAGAGGCTGAGATTTTTGTCTGCTGGTGTTTTAAGTAATTGTGATGGCATTTTTTCATTTTGTAATGTGTGTTTTTAAGAGGGAAGGAAGTTGAATTTTTGTGACTGTGCCTTCATTTCTAATCTCTTTGTGAATGAAAAGCTATATACAGGCACAAATCCAACAGCTTAATTCTCCGTCTGATTAGAGCAATGTTACCAACCTGATAGGTTGAAAACAGCCATGATCCATGCAGTGGCGTTGCCTCCTGGGAGGCAGAGTAATAACAATCAAATGAAGACATATTAAAATGTAATATTACTTCCTCTCCATGGGGACTGTATAAGAATCATAGCCAGGAACTATTCTTGTCAGCTGACTCTGCTTTGCTCACTGACTCCCTGCCTCTGCATTTATGACTAATACATTTTGTACAATAAACAGCACTTGGTGAATTTTAAAAACAAATAAGTGTAAAACATTAGACACTTATTTACATGAGTTCCAGGCTTTTTTGTTTCTTTGTTTGTTTTGTTGTCATTTTTGTTTGTTTTCATATAATTTATATCTTTCAAAGAAGGAGAGGCACATCTGAATGAAGTTCTTTGGTCTGAATTATTTAATTTCTCCCTTGTGTATGAAAGAGGATATGTTAAGACAGTGTTTTACGAACCTAAAAATGTATGCTAGCTTCTCTAAAGTAAGTATGTATCAGCAAGACTCTTAACCATAATTTCATAACAGATAAGTGTTTTCTGAATGTTGAAAAGCTAAACTTGGATTCCTTATAAAATGCCAGTTACTGTTGTATTTGGGGAATGCAAACAGACAGTGTCTGATAAACTACTGTAAAAATGGCCTGTAAGTTATAGAATTTTGTTAGAAAGTCTTCAAATTAATAGAGATTTTAGTGCAATTATATGTGTTTATTTTTAGATGTGGACAAACTGTTGAATAATTTAATGTGATTTGACTGTAATTATTAGTTTTGCGGTTGACACCAGCAGAACAGGACAGATTTCAGAAAATCAGAGGAATTTAACCATCAAAAGATTTAAAAATATTTTGCTACCTGTTTAGCAACATTTAACTTACCTTTAGATTCCTGTGTACAAAGTGAAGTGTGGGATCCTGAGAATATGCTAATACTAATGAGAAACATTGTATTAATCATTAATTATGTTTATTAATGTTAATATTTAAGTATCTAGTCTTCTTAGCAAAGGGCTTTGTATGGTTGCTCATGTGTAAGGTATTGACTATAAAATATATCCATATTTAGACCTATATATAAAAAAACCCTGTTCTTTTTTATATATGTATATAAGAATAAAATGGATGGAAGGTTTAAAATCTGATTATGTAAATACACTGGAGAGTAACATTTCCATTTTGGACACCAGAAATTTGTGTTGTGTTTGTGTTTAAATACAAAACTCCTATTAGAGGCGCGCTTTTTTTTTTTCTATTTTTTTTTTCTTTTTATATCCTTTCAGTGTGAGAAGAGCTGTGGGTGCTGGGTCACTTTCTCGCAGAGCTGTGAGTGCAGTGGAGGAGCTAACATGACAGTGGGCGTAATTTTCATTTGGAGATCAATACACAAAAGCCACAGTAAATGTTTGAGGAATATTTTTTGTACTCACTCCCTTGTTTGACTTCTGCACACTGCACTGTCAAGGGGCATTAGCAGTATGAAACTGTTTTCTCTGCTGTCCCAGATTACTTCTTTTTCTCCGTGCAGCTTTTCAAAGCTTAAAATGAAGTGTTTAAAGCTACACACTTTCTTCCTGTTACACTAGGGATATGCAAGGTTGTATTTCAATAGTCTTAATGAATTTTGAAAAATAATTTCCTCCAGTGGCCTTGGCTAATTGTCAGTTTAATTACAGGAGAAACTGAGACAGAAACTTTGGTTTGTCACTGAAATGGTCCCCTTTGAAAATTCCCCATTCCTCAGGACGTAGTAGTCTGTACTCTGAGCTATAACGTAGGCTTTCCTGAAATCCCTTGAAGAACTGCGGAAAAAATGAATACTTCTGCAAATTCATTCATCTGACATCAAAGCTATGAAAGCATTCTTTTTGCAAGCAAGCGAGGCAGATTGTGCTTGTGTAGGCACACAACCAGACTCATTGTACATCTGAGTCTTCCCATTTGGAGACTGTATTTGAAGTAATTTTGTATTCTTTTTGCCATCTTACTTTCTTATTCTGTAGTGAGGTCAGACTGCGTCCTCTGCATCCTGTTGAGGTCTCCTGCTCTGTGGGTTAAGTGGATAGGCCTTTAAAGAATAAAAGGGCATTGATGTTCAGAAGAAGCAGCATTCTAGTCAATTAAAATCAAGTAGAAGGTGTTTAACGAGATGTGATTCCCTTTGCTTGATCAAAAAAAGGAAATAACAAAAAGCTACAAGACAAAGTCAGTGTTTATTATTTGTACGTCCAGTTGGTGCTTAGCTTTAGTATTTCTATTTACTGCTTTTTTTCTCTTGTCCTTGTGCTGGTACATTGGCAAATAGATCATAAAAACACTTTCAGCAAAGACACATTTGATTTATGTCCAAGATGGGTTCTTGGTATTGATTTTTTTTTTCCCTCTTGAAAAAACCAAAAGAAAACAAAACTATATGTCTCCATTATTTTCCGAGCCTGGCAATGCAGTGGCACATTTCAGATCAGCTTTTATCTTAAATTACTCAACATGCTCTTTTGTATTTTGAAAAGTCTTTTTGCCATACAGCTGTTGTCATGTTTTTACAGGGGGGAGGGAACAAGAGGAGCAACTGGGAGGGACCACGTATGAGGAGAAGGGAATTTTAGGAAAAGAAAGCACAGTTTGGGAAGTTTGTATGGTGGCTGTAATTCGAGTTGGTCACAAAAGAATCAGAAGTGGAACAAAAACAAGAAGCAGATCAAAGGCTAGGAAACAGGGTTCAGCGGTATGGGGTTTATATCTTTACGGCTAGAGAGAAGATTAGAGCAAGAAAAATACTGCCATGGGGGTAGGAAGACATTGTGAAGGAAAAAGGAAATATACATGGACTGCATTTGAAAGAAAATCCCTAAGGAAGGTGAAAGAGAAGGAGCGAGAATTAAAAACAAAGACCTGAACAGCGTAAAGCCCACAAGCTGAAAGGAGAGGGGCAGAGGGAGGCATGTGCAGCTTAAGCAGTTCACCACCGCCACAGCAAGCAGTGAGCTCCTTTACATCCCATTTTCCATTTGTTTTCTCCACTTGGTGGCCCAGTGCTGGTGCCTGTGCATGCACCCTCTCATAAGTCCGTTTTGGGCCTTGGATAAACAGGTCCAAGAAATGACAGAGGAATTTTCATCCCCAGGACAACCAGGGTAGGAAAACCCCTGCTGCATTCCCTGCATAGTGAATCCAGAGCCCACCATTGGCAATCCTGCCCTGCTCATGGTGGCCAATGGCCAGTGCAGTGCCGTGGCCACAATGCTTATTGCCAGGGAGCTGCCAAATCGATTTCCAGCAGCTGTTTTGCAACCAACACCTGGTTGAGCTCACCCATGCCCCGTGATTCAGGGTTTTGGATTCTCCGGGGGAGTGTTGCTTCATGCTCACATTGCATGGCAGCATTGGCTTGCGCCCCGATCGCTTCGCTCCAGCTGGCACCTAGGTAAGCCCGAACAATATCAACACAAGGGAAAGCACCCTGTTGTTTGTATGAGCTGAAAGGTTTCTGTGAGAATAGAGCGTATTCCCCTTTGCCTCCCACCCCCACGGAGGCTCCTCAATGCTGAGAAAAGTGAGATTGTACTTTAAAATATTAAATGGTTTTCCAATCAGTTCAGAATCTTTGCTTTCACCTGGGTCTTTTGTGTGCGTTCACTTCTTCCAGCAGGAGATTTGTAATAGAGGAAGCAGGTGTAACATGGTGATTATAAAGATATTGTTGGGAGGGAAAGAAAAAAGGGTGATTTTTCAGTGCTTTTCTCCTCTGAGCCTGCCAGAGCTTCCTTTTCAGCTGACTCCATCACCTTTTAACAAGATGGCGTGTTTTTGTCCAAGTCAGTCAGTCAGTCAGTTGTGCATAGGAAAAAAAAGGGTTGCTGGGTAAATTTGAAACCTTGATAACACATTCCTCCATTTGTATATATTGTACAGCTTACCAATGTATTCATTCCTTTGGCTTTCAACATTTCACAACTTTCCATAGGTCAGCCCAAGCAACAAGAACGGGGCCGGGTAGATTGAAAGAGCCCTGCTTTCAGACACTCATGTTCACATCACTTTGCCTGTTGATTTCCTGATTTTTATTTATTTTTCTTTTTATTTATTTTTCTTTTATTTTTAATCAGCAACATCAAATGGGTCTTTGGAGGGCCTGGATAACCAGGAGGGAGGGGTGTGCCAGACAAAAACCATGAAGATCCTCATGAAAGTTGGACAAGGTAAAGACCATCTGCTGTTTCATGAAATCACGTTGATCAGTCTCAATGTCTTTTTTAGTTTTCAGGCTTCTTTTAGCAGTGTAGAGCAGAGAGCCAGTCGAGTTTTGTGTGGTCATTCCTCCCTTATAGTTTGAAAGCAAAGCCTATTTTTTCTTCCTCAGCTACTGACAGATTTCTACTGAAGGAGGGGTTAGCGTTATAAGATCTCTTCATTGGAGAGATCCCTAGAAGGAAAGGTCACCTGGGAGTAATGTGTTTCAGTCACTTTTATTTTTATTTTAAAAACAAAAGCCACAACTCTGCTGTTCAAAATTATTTAAAATACATGAAAAGAAGGAAGCTAATATTTCTATAGTTTGTTTCTTATGAATTCTGATTACAGAGAGGTTTTTGTTCATTGTCTCTTTTCACATATAGATAACCTATTGTGCGGGAAGAAAGAATTATTCTTCTAAGTAGAAGCTGGTTTAGTAGTCAATCAGCTTCCTCAGTTAAACTGAAATGTCATCTGCAAAGCTTTTCTTGCCAATTACAGGAGATCCTATAGTTTCTGCAGATGGCCTCACAATTTAAACCTGAAATAACTAATACAACCATTTTGCTTTAAAATGAAAATTATGTTCTTATATCTCCCAGTCCTTTGCATAAAGGTTCTTCTGTTAAACCATTTGTGTCTCACAAGGTACCTAGAGCCAGCTTGTAAGGCTCCGTACCATCAAGTGCCAAAGCTGCATGAGTCGTCTTTCTCTCCTCCAGATCCCAACTCGGCAGGGCAGCCCCGGCACACGGATCCCACCAGGCGCCCTGAGCAGGAAGCTGGCACCAATGGGAAGAGTTCCACCACCAGCCCCTTTGTGAAGGACCACTCAGGTAGGTGTGGTGGGACTTTTCCCTGGAACATCTTCTCGTCCTTTGTCCCCAGATGTGTTTTATTTTACTGTTAAAGTTCCAGAAAAGCAAATGTTTTCATCGTGAGATGAAGAAAAAGCCGGTTCCGATTGCTCCAGTGTATAGTGTCTGGGAGCTGCAAGTTTTGGCAACAGCTGCTCTCTCCCCTCTTCTACTCTGCTGTGGAAGTTAATTACGTCTTGTGACAATGTCACTCATTTACAGGAAAGTTTTTGGATAGGACATTTGCTAAGCAGCTTTACAGTGGTCAGTGCTGCCTTACATTTAGTGTTCTGGCACATGAACGAGTCTCTGTCTTTCTCTTCCCGCATAATACATTATCAAGTGGTTCTTGACAGCCATTTATAAAGTTTATTTCAAGGCATCTATAATTAATGCCCTGATGTTTTAGCTGACCACATAAAGTCTAGACATGGATGGCTGGTCTTTTACTAAATGCAAAGATTTTTTTTTTTTTTTTAATAATTATTTAAACAAAATAAATAGATGATTCCAAAAAAATACCTTCAGGATGCATTTCACTGATAGGGTGAACAAGAAAAAACCTAACTCTTAAGACTCAAGCTGTCCAGATGAAAATTCACTGAATTAGTAATGCTTCAAAGCAAAACTTTTCTGACAGATGATTCTGGGTTTCCCAAAAAAGGCCACAAGTTCTCCTTGCCAGCTCTGTCATTACTTACTGGGCTAGTGAATTTTTGATACAGTGAGTGGCTTCAGCCGATCCTTACAGAGGCTTTGGTAGGAAGAGTTCACAATTACATGAATGTAGCATCTGTATAATTTTTCCATTGTGAGGGAGCATCGAGAGGGAAATAGGTTCAAACTTAGAAGTGAAAAAGTGTCAAGTGAGCATTCATTTAATTTTTGTGACAAATAATACGAAGGTGTGATTGTCAGCAAATATTCAACAGGCTGTTCAGCATGTGAGTTTTTCCTGACTACCAAATGCATGGTATTAAGTAAATGTAAGTTAATATTAACAGGCATGCCATAGTCATTTTGCCTGTCTACCATGCTGCCTCAAGCTCCTTAGTTTCATGTCCAAGCGAGAGGAGTCCACGTAAAGAGGCACTAAGGATGGTTTAACTTAAATCAATATGCAAAAGATAAAATAGCAGAGGGAGCAGTGTGGCACTGAGCAGTACTAGTTGTTCTGAGAATTGTCATTTCCCTGTATTATTTTCCTTTCCAGTCCCATCCCACCCCTCTCTTGTGCCCGGGGCTGGCCGGCATCTGTTAAAAGATGCCATGTGCATCAAAGGCTGCCTTGTCACTGACAGTTCTTGCCACTGATGGATGATGATGTATGAAACAGGGTGGTTTGGGAGCAGCACAAAAGTGAGACCAACAGACACAAAGTCTTGTTTTATATTGATTGCTGACTTCGGCTGTTTGCATTTAGCTATCTAACAGGGTAATTGGTTTGTCAAAGTTTAGCTGTCAGTTAATTCTTCCAGTCTTGCTTACTCTACACATTTTTAAGCGACATAAATGGGTCACAGGATGGCAATAACTTTTGTCTATTGTATTTCCGTTCTTTCCAGGATCTAGCACAGATGGCAGTAAGGCTGGGCATTCCAGTATACTGGGTTCAGAGGTGGCCTTATTTGCAGGGATTGCATCAGGGTGTATAATTTTCATCGTCATCATCATCACTTTGGTGGTTCTTTTGTTGAAGTACCGGAGAAGACACAGGAAGCATTCCCCGCAACACACGACAACTCTATCACTTAGTACATTAGCCACCCCAAAACGCAGTGGCAACAACAATGGTTCTGAGCCCAGTGACATTATCATTCCTCTAAGGACTGCAGACAGTGTCTTTTGCCCCCACTATGAAAAGGTCAGCGGCGACTATGGACATCCGGTGTACATAGTTCAAGAGATGCCTCCTCAGAGTCCAGCAAACATTTATTACAAGGTTTGAGAAACACACAACCAGCTCTGTGGTACAGTTGAGTCGTAGAGGAAACTCACTGGTCAAATGCTTTCTGATGCGGTTTGTGATGACACCTTGTGCGCTAGCATTGACTTAAGCACAGGGGGGAGAAGGCAACAGCTCTTTCTCCAGGAACCGACGCGAGCTGGACAGCTTACCTAGTCTGTAGAATTCCTATCTCAGTGAATAAGTATTCACTAAAAGCTGGAAGACTTTCATGTAGAAGATGCCCATTCTGATTGCTGTACTCTTGTTACATTCATTATCCTCAAAGCCATGTGCTGTGGGCGTTCAGGCATGTACAAAAGCCAAGGGAAGATGGAGCAATCCGTGGATGTTAATAGCTCTAGTCATCCTGGGAAGGTGCTCTAGGATATATCAAGCTTGAAATGCAATCTTCTGACTTTTGTGTGTCTCTCTCAGTGCATACTGGATTTGTCACACAGACCTTGGTGTCTAAGTAAGACTCGTTAAAGTTCTCTTGCTTTTAGTCCGTCAGTGTTCCATTTGTTTCTGTTATACAGGGCTCTGCCATCCTTCACATAAGATTTCCTTTCACTCCACCTCCTGAATCACTAATGGAACATTAATGTTTGGAGTTCCGCACTCCATCCATCTGCTACAGCAGCCTCACTCGAATGGGTAATGCATTTATAAAAATTGTGTTTGATAGTAAGGAGCCTTCCAGCCAAAAAGTTAGGCTGTCAACAAAGCCAAGAGCAGGACTGGGTGGTGGAGGGAAGGGCTGATTGAAGTTGCAGTTGAATATTGCTGCCTCAAAAAATAGAAGCTGGGAAGAAAAAAAAATTTAAAAATGCATTTAGGTAGCACAGCACTTTGGTATGCTAAGTTTTAAGAGGCAAATAGGAAACACAATAACATGCGCAGTGGATTAAGGCTGCATTTGAAGGAATTCATGGTTATCAAATACCAGTGTGCAGAAAAAGTAGTACCTTCAATACAGTAGAACAAAGGGGTATTGTTAGTAAGTGAACAAGCCTGGAGAAGACAAGAAAAATAGCAGGCCGCTGAGGATATATTAGGGCAGGGCTGTTGTGGTACTGGCAATAAAATACACAGCTTTGAAGCTGTAGCAAAAACGTAGTCTGCTTTGAATGACTTTTAAGCAGACTCAGCTGCTATATTATCACATTATACTAAACACAGGGAAAGCATTTAAGAACACAACAGAGAGCCAAGTCTGACCAAGATAATTATAAGCCAGCAGGTCAGATGAGCTGTAATTCTATCACTGGTAAAGTTGTGAAAAAAAAAAAAAATAACAACAAACCTCAAAACCTTGCTCATCTCTAAAAGTAAGGCAGAATTTCTTTCTGCTGACCCTTTTGGCACTTTGGCTTAATGTAGTGCTGTCCCTGCACAGTGAGTGTAGGTACTGACTGACACAGCAGTTCATTGGTGCTCTGTTGCAAAGTTAAAGCACATATGGCAATCCTCTGGCAGTCCGTAAGAATAAAATAAATTATGACACTGAGATGGAGAAGGAAAATATGTCTTATTTATAATAGGTGTATAGAACACAAGGGATATAAAGTGAGAGTTTTTCTTTTGTTCATTCTTTCTTACTTTTTGTTTTGTTTTGGGTTTTTTTACTAATATATATTTTGAGATTGCACAGAATCTACACCAGAAGATATGAAATTCACTTGCGGCAATTACATAGTCTTAACTTGTCATCATTTTACATATATCTGTGTGTGTGTGTGTGTGTGTGTGTGTGTGTGTATATACACACATATGTAAGTCTATATATGCATATGTATGCATATATATGTAAGCATATACACACTTTTTAAAAAAAAAATAAACAACTTCTGGAAAAAAAATCAGCCATCCAAAACCAACAGTGGGAGCATAGTTAAAAACAAAATAAAATTCCAAAGCATCTCGTAAGAGAAGAGTAGGAAATATAAGGTCCAAAATATCAGGAATTCAGTGTTACTGCATCACATATTTAACAGAGACAAG
The DNA here is from genome assembly GCA_013400915.1 of Pardalotus punctatus. Classification (NCBI taxonomy): domain Eukaryota; kingdom Metazoa; phylum Chordata; class Aves; order Passeriformes; family Pardalotidae; genus Pardalotus; species Pardalotus punctatus. The sequence continues at coordinate 470,365 of VZTX01015735.1, read as the reverse complement.
GTGTGCCGGCATTTGTTTTCTGTGTTGTTTTTTCCCTTGCCTTAAAGGCTGATGTGTTCTGTAGATTTTGTTGAGGTTCGTAGAAGGGGGTTTCAGGTTAAAGTTTTCTCTTTAGCATGGCTATTCCCCTAAAGCTCCCACCCTGGGGAGGAAATAAAAAAACTCTACTTTTATATGTGCTATGCAAATAGACATCTCTAACATAGTCATGTTACTATGGTAACACTTTGCTTTCTGATTTGGAAAGAAAATGTAGCAACAGCATTTTAGGGTTCTCAGACCTCCAGTGAGCACCTGCGAAAAAACAAAAAAAAAAGGGGGAAAAAAAAAGAAAATAAAAAAAGTCATAGAAATGATCACTCTCTTTGTTTTCTGAACCTGAAGATAACGTTGGGATGTTGGTCCAAAAGGGAGAAACGAAAAACAAACAAAAAAAAAAAAA
>VZTX01015735.1:325048-469805 GCA_013400915.1 Pardalotus punctatus | reverse complement strand
AAAAAAAAAAAAAAAAATCCCAACCCATGGTTCTGTGGAAGGTTACCATGGTGACTAACTACAGTACATATGTAATTCTTTTCAACAACCCTTCTTTTCTATGAATCCATCCATACAAGGTTCTCTTATAAGTCGTTAAGATTTTATTTTGGGGGAGGGGGAAGAAGGGAAAAGATGGGCTTACTGATCCTTTTTTTAAAAAAAATCATATGTGTGCTTCATCAGTTGGCTACATTCTACTTACATACTAAACTGTGAAAAAAGAAATCAGATTAATTGCTCAAGAGCAACCTGCAACCAATTAAACAAAAAAAATTACTGTGCGTCTGTTTTGTGTCTGGTGCAGAATTATGACAATCTACCAACTGTTCCTTTCTTTGACGTTGGTCCAGCTTTGAAAAGTTACTGTAAATGCCTTGCTTGTATGATCATCCCTAGTAACCCAAATTGGAATTTGCACCATCATGTCTAAGTGAAGATGCTGTAAATAGGTTCAGATTTACTGTATATGGATTTGGGGTGTTACAGTAGCCTTATTCACCTTTTTAAATAATAAAAAAAACCCACATGAAAACAAGACGAAAAAGGCTTTTCTTAACCAGATTGTGTATATAGAGCAATGTTGGTTTTTTATAAAGTCTGAGCAAGATGTTTTGTATAAAATTTGAATTTTGCAATGTATTTAGCTACAGCTTGTTTAAAGGCAGTGTCATTCCCCTTTGCACTGTATTGAGGAAAAAAATATATAAAAGGTTGCCAAATTGCCGCATATTTGTGCTGAAATTGTGTACCATGAATATTTATTTAAGAATTTCTTTGTCCAGTTTGTAAGTAACACAGTATTATGCTTGAGTTATAAATAATTTCTTCTTTCTTTTTCTTTTTTTTTTAAATTTTATTTTTTGGTTTTGTTTGTTTGTTTGTTTCATTCTGTATTAAAACTAGCCGGTCATAAGTTTGAAATCTGCTTTATTTAGTTCCACATTGCAATTAGTTCCCAGAAAATGAAAATTATGAAAATCACATTCCACGTCTGTTTCAAACTGAATTTGTTCTTAAAAAAATAAAATATTTTTTTCCTATGGAAACCTTGCCTTCTAAGTATTTTCTTCTTTAGTTTTGCAATTTTTTTCATTTTTAAAAGATGAAAATAAATAAGAAATCCCCAAGCTTGCCTGCCTCCCTACCTCTCTCCCCTCTGTCCCTTCCTCCTCTTCCCCCTCTCTCCAACCTGATTGTTAGCGGTTTATAGGAAAGCTCCTTATAGCACACTGACTTCTCTTAACCTACTTCTTTCAGACTCTTTCTTACATATATCAGCAGATTTTAGAAAACACCTGGGCATCTTGTGCCCTTGGAAGTCAGCGAATTGCGGTCAGATGCAGTAGCCAGGTTTCCTGGATGATCTTGGAGTTGAGAGTATAACCACATAAATAATTCCCAGGCATTATGGGGTGAACTTACTCTGTGGACAGAATCAGAGAAAAAAGTACCTGAAGCCTCCTGGGCATTGTTGTTGTCACTGCTTTTCCTGAGGATGGGAAGCGGTGAGCCTGGGGTGGCGGGGCTGAGCAAGAAGGGACAGGAGATCAAGCAAGACACTGGGAGGATGAGGAAGGATTAGAAATGCTGCAAAGCCAGGACATCTCTTCATGGTTCTTTCCATGGGGCCATGCATTTTCCTGTCCCTGCCTTACTGCAGCTTAAGGGAGATGGGGCCAACATATGCAGGTAGCCCAAGCCTTAATACAAAATCTGTGGTTGTGCTGCCCTAATTTTCACTAGGGTAACAAATTCATTTAATAAATACTACCTTAATTTTCTGACAAAGCCCAATCACCCCGAACTTGAAGCACCATTCAGTTTGTTAGCAGCACAAAAATGGCATGATCGTCCACTGAATGAGTAACAGGTGGGAAGGTCTGCAGAGGGCAAATATGCATTTGTCATTTTAACAACAGATGCCAATTAGCCATAGAAATTTCACTGGAGAAAGGCAGCTAGCTATTCATAGTATGGGTCATGCAATTCCCATTTGTCAAATTATTTATTATTTTCTGAATAATCAGAGAAAAATGACTGTATGGCAAAGACACTTAGCATGTTGCAATGGCCCAAGTGCTCTGAAACGGGACCTACAGAAACCAGACTGGGAGATGGTTGGACTAGCATGACTTCTTGCTGACGGAGCTCATTTTAGAGATCCGGTTTGCAGAGTATGTGCTGGAAGTTGACCTTAAAGGGCAAGTCACACAGCGGCATTGAGGTTCACCTCCTGGCTCTAATACAGATGACCTTGGGAGACTGACTTGGTCCAGCAGAAGGCATAGGAGTGAAGCATGTGAGCATCCTCTGGCATCTCAGTAAATCATGGGCCTAATCCTCTATTTATGTCTGTAAGTCACTTCAAAGGAGGTAGCCTTGTTCTCTGAGCGCACAGATGCTCGGCTGGACTGAGTCTGCACTCCCTGCTTTGTGCTTGCACACAGGGAATTTCATTTGCTGATCTTGGTGGGTTGTTGTGAGGGCTCCCACGTCGTTATTTGCTGTGAGATGCTCAGGTCTGGTCTATGCTGAAAGCCAGTCTGGCGCAGCCATCTGTTAGGGCTGTGGCTCTGGCTTAGTTAAGGCCAAGGCTATTGTTTTTTTTTAATCCTTGGTAAATACTGGAAGATGTTGATAAAAAATACTTCAATAGTGTCAAGTTTACATGGCATTTTCATTACTGTGCCTCTTTTTTCCAAGTATGCTAAACATATATATATTTTTAACTAGCACGTATACTGACACACATGGACACCTATTTTTGCCACTGTTTTAGCAATAAGGGAAAATTGGTGTTGCTATAAACTGTGTCTCCACGGGGAGGGGAAAATGGTTGCCAGTGTAATAACTATCTGTATATTTATGCCTGGGGCCAAGGATGGTTTGTTAACAGGAGTGCCTTGCACACATACCTTCCCAAACAGAGCAGAAACTCCATTGAGTTGCTGAACTCATTTAAATAAAAGATATGTGCCTTAGACACTCAGCATAAAGTCATTGACTTATAACCCATCTTTTATAACTTGGAGAGGAGAAAAAAATATTTTCACTTTGTCCTGCTGCTGACACCTAAGTATTAATGATCAAACAAGCACAAAATCAGAATTTACTGCCTTTATTACAAAACTGGTTCTCTGGCAAGAGCTAGTCCAAGTCAATAGGCTCCACTAAGTGGAAAATAAAATTAAAAATCACAGTAGTTATCCACCTAGAGTGGGATTAGGATTTGTTATATTAAAAAGTGCCTCACAAAGTAAGCATAACAATGTTACTGCCTCGGTTTAAAACGTTATACCTCTTCTTCAGCCTGTCTCTTTAGCTGTGCTGTGATGCACTGATCAAATGCTCACTCAGTCAGCAGCACACTCATTTTGATTCTATGGGCACCCTAAATTTTCTTTTTTGCAGAAAAGCTTAACATTTTGTAGTGGTTAGCAAAATAAAGGACAATGAAAATCCAGTCTTTCTAACTGCCACTCTCTACAGCCACAATACAAATTGTGGTGGGGAAAATGCCCGGGTTTTGAAAAAACCAAACAAACTCCTTACACAATTGGTATGTTATTACGTGAACCATCAGACCAGAAATCAAGTAATATTTGTTTTGGAAAAAGATGAATGTTGGAGCATATACCACAGTGTATTAATGATTGTGCTATTCATAATCCAAATGGTGCTAGATTCAGCTGACTGAGCTATCGTCTGTGAAACAAAATAATACCCGTCTTTCACATGATTCATGCAAATACTTTGATGTGTAATTAAGGCATAATGCAATCCATAGGAAACCCTCTTGAGAAGGAGGGGCAAGAGCCTGCCCATACACGGTGAGGATGAGGAGGTAGAACTGGTGGTGGCTGCTTCTGGAGGAAGGCCTGTGGAACAGAGGGAGGAGGAAAGAGAGGGAAAAGTGTGTGAGAGGGCAGTGACTTTCTGAGGAGAAGGCTCAGGGACATCTGCAATGACAGAATCCAGGGAGAAATCAGAGAAAGATGACAGCTATGGAGGTAGTTAGAGAAACAGGGTCTTCACAGATCTGGGAAAGACTTTGGTGGAAAACGTGTAACAGCAAGCAGAAGAAAAGTGTTGACAGATGAAAGGCAAGTAAGTGTAGTATTTGATAAGTATCGGTTGTTGTTTCAAGTAGGTGAGGAGGTCAGGCCAGGTTGTTCTGCTAGCCACTGAGGGGAGACCAAGCCTAAATGAGGTGGCGAACCCAGGCCAGAACTCAGTGCTTTCTGCCGCCTGGGATTCTGTGAAAAAGACATCAAAGATTTTCAAGAATTGAATAATTTTAGGACTATTCAAACTCCAAAAAGCAGAGCAGCTTTCATAGCCCCTGGAATAGGACTTGTGTTTTCGAAAGTGCTTTGACAGAACCTCATGTGCTTAGACTGCTGAAGAAGTGCAATTATTAAATTAATAATATGGGGAATTCGTTGAAGGTGGGAGGATAGTTGCTTCTAGATGAGACCTTCAGTGGATATAAATTAGCATAGTTCAGTTTGATATCTTATCATACTTACCATGTTCAGAATTGCACACGCATAAGCAATACTCATACAGATTTTATTATGGCTCTTAGCTATGAGAAAGTGCTTTATAAGAGTGTTGTTCTGAATATTATGAAGATTGTACTCAAAAATATACCAACAATGACTTGCTTTTATAAAAGACTGCTATCATTTGCCATAAAAATTGTATTTTGTATTTATTGAACATTGTCAGCAATTTGCTGTATCTGTTCATTAAAAGTAGGTTGGATAACTAGCAAATGTGTAATAAAAATTGTTCACATTTTAATGAGTCTTTTTGTCCTCTCTTTAATATTTAAACATATTCCTTCCTACTCCTGCCTTCAATTCCATTGCATATGCATAATAGTCAGGTCAGCTGTGCAATGTTATTACATTATCTGTTCATGCCCACATGCTATGTTCCTAGTCTTTCCAAATCTCTTAATTCATTCAACATACCTAATTTTGACCGTCTTTAAACTCAGCTGTTGGAAGCATATGACTACATGAATAATTTAGTAGTTATTCAGAATCAATAGCACTTTAGCTTTCATTGCCATGAGGAATATGGGAGGATGTGAGGCCAGGAGGCCAAGAGAGAGCCCTTAGTTTGTCACTCTAAAAGATCTCGAGATTTGGGGAATTCCAAATGATGATGCAAGAATTAAAAATAATTCATGTGCTGCCTTTGGTTCCCACTTTTTCCTTCATTATGTGTTACGTTCTCTTTTCATATATAACCAACAAAGCACATGCGAATTTTCCAGGCCTCAAAACAGTGGCCAAGCTGTAGAGATTCACATGCCTGCATCTATAGGTCTTTTCTCAAATTTCCACTGTTGAGTAAATATGGTGGCTGCTTTCCTTCAGCCTGTTTATTGCACACCCTGATGCCATGCCCTGATCACCTGCTCATCACACCAGCCCAGCTCATCACACCGCCCTGCCCATCACACCAGCCCTCGCCAGGGCTTTGTATCTTCCCAAATAAGGTTTCATTTCTGGACAAAGCTTTTTTTACTTGCCCTGAAGGTCAAATGTTGCCCTTGGCTTTCCTCCTTTTATATACCTGCCTCTGGATTTCAGCTGGTAACAACATTTCCTGAAAAAATAAGGTTCTGATGGAACACAGGAACAGTCCTTGTACCAGGAGAGTATTTTCTTATAAGCCCCTTATTTTTCAGTCAGCTTTAGTTTGAATTTTTATATGGCTTTATCTCTTCCTTTTGTATTTATTCAATTGCATCTGAAAGAAAATAGCATGAAGTAAAATTCCTAAATACAATTTAAATATAGCTCACTTCAATCCACTTGGGTTTACATTTCCATTCATCAATACATTAAGCTAAAAATATCTCAGATTGCTTTGTCTTGCTTCTTGTAAATTTAAGAAAAAATATTGAATCTGTTAAAATTTCTTTTCAAAAAAGTATCAGCAGTTCACTTTGGAAAGCATCATTTGAGCAGAATTAAGAAACAGTTATTAATGTGGAGCTCAAAATTGTGTGAGCATATTTGAAAAACAAAATGGCTTCTAGAAATAACCAATATTTGGTTTTGTTTTGGTTTTTTTCTTAAGTCATCTCAAACCTGGGGAGCAGAAAGTGCTGTTCGTTTTACTGTCAGTGCACCAGTCTGGTGGCAGCCAGCTTGCAGCTTCTTTACACAGCTTTGTCCTTTCAGTCTCTTATGACAAGCAGTGATAAAACGGAAGTCTGGATGCTTTGGCCACCAAAAGGTGTAACCTATGTGATTACATGCAATGCAAGGGATTTATCCTAAGACATTGTTCCTGGAGAAGGGACATAAATCCCTTTTGCCAGCTCCCCTCCACTCCATTCTAGTGCTGCATTTTAAAACAGCAGACGTTTTTGCTTTGGATTTTTTACTCTGCCTAAATATTTCAAAGATAGCATCAGAACTATATTTATCAAGTTATACAACAGTTTTCTCTTCCATTGCTGCTCGCAATGTTTCCACAGCATCCTCTTTACACAAGACACCATTAATAGACCGGTGCCTACAAGCAGCCCAATGAGACTTGGGAGACTCATTTTTGCACCAGTTCTTTGAGAGATATGTTGCCCCTGCATTTTAGCTGTGTCATGCTACTGATGGATTGAAAAATCAACACACTTCCCTCCAGAAAGGCCTTGTCACTGCTGACGAAAGTTAGACGGGCTGGTTTTATTTTCTCTCTCAGTCACCATCAGGGAGGGATTACTGTGAGCTATTCAGGCTTTCGCAGGGAGGTGGAGAGGAGGTGGCGAAGTCTCACTCCCCAGCACTTTGATTACTCCTTCTCAAAGGGAAGAGCCGCTCCAAGTTGCACAAGGCAGGAGTTTCACACGGCGCTCGCCGTGGCACCGAATGCGGCAGGCGCAGGACTGAAGCTGCGAGCGATGAGTCTCAGTCATTCAGCTTTCTGTGCACGGCTGTGCGAGCAACCACTTGGAATTCAAAAGATTTCTTGGAAGTGGGCTGAGCCTATAAGGAAGACACGTGGGGACTGATCCGGAGCTTTTGGCATGCCTTAGCTCATCTGCGGCACCGCTCTGCCAGACGTGCTTTGCAAGGAACAATGAGGATCCGCCTTAATTAAACCCTTGGAAGCTTCACGGGTGGTAAGAATCACGGATGCAGGGATAACCAGCTGTGACTGTCACAGCAGTATCTTCTGCAGGCCGGGACGTCGGCACCAGCATCTCTGGAGAGGCTGTTTCTGGGTCGCAGACGGAGATCCTGTGAAGGTTTACACTTCCTCACTGTTTGATGGCTCCACTTAACATTAGTGCCGGCTCCTGGAACAGCGGCTGACCCAAACGTGACTTCTTCAGCGTTTGGTGGAGATTCTCGTTGATGCAGCTGACTGATTTCAGTGCCCAGAAGAATTTGGCCCCCAATTACTAACCAATTGACAGACGTGAATCGGGAGTCAATTAAATCCTTATAAGATCCGTTCAGAACATTTTCAAGTCCCTTAGAAATAATGACTCCTGCAAATATCCTATCCATTGCCAGCTATTCTAAGATAGGCATAATCATCAAGTGTTTTAAGCTCTTTTTCTTTAAAGGCAGTGAAAATCAGAACTCTGGGCACTCTTAATGGGTGTTGAAATTCTGATTTTTTTTAATCTCCCCAAATTCCAGGCCTGCATAGCTTTCTGTGGAGGTGAGTTTTATAGTTCAGTCACACATCATATGAAAGAGTGTTTTCTTTGATCAATTTCCACCTTTGAATCTCTATTCCTTTCTTCTGAGTCACAGAAATCAACTCTTAAGTTCTATCACTAGTTAGCATATTTCTACCTTAAAAAAAATTAAAATTCATTCATCTCATTCTCTTTCTTATGGTCCCCATGCTTCCCAGTCTACTTGCATTTAGTGAATTTTCCATGCTCCAAACATTTTTTTCTGTACTTTGAACTCTCCTTTAGTTCTGCTTTGTCCCTTAAAAAGAAAGAGAGAGGGAATATATAGTTTACTAGTCAAAATTGCATGGCTTTTTGCTATAGTATAACCTTAGAAAAGCTGAGGAGGAACTGCATGAGAAACAGTTTGGTTGCCATTCTGGCCAGTTATTGTGTCCACAGCATATTAGGAAGCTGCTCTTGTAAAATATCCTGGATGGTGATAAAGCACTTTGAGCTTGCATTAATAGCAGTAGGATTTGAGACTGCTCAGCACCTCTTAGGTATCCTATCCAGAAAGAGAGGATTATATTTTTGGCTGCAGTTACAAAGCTTAAGAGGTTTCTACCTATATTTCTCTATAGCATAATCAGGATATTTCTTTATAATGCATTAACGGGAAATATTTCTCTGAATACTCTGTTGTATCTTCCAACCAGATGCATAAAGCTTCTTTTTCAAATAGGCCTCTTAATCTGTTGTTGTTGTTTGTTTTTTTTCTCACAAACCACATGAATCACCTCTGTACTAACAATTTGACTTATTTCTCAATCCATCTTTTTTAGACAGACCACGCCCTGAGCTAAGTCTGGGTTGTTCCCACATACAAAAAGTCCTTGCTAGCAACCAGACTGTCACCATCCCCATCAGCTCTGAAAACATGCAGTTTAGGTCATTCACAGGGATGTAGGAGTCCTGGGTTTAAATACACTGCCCGTGTGACTTAGAACAGAGGTATGGATACATGATTTCAGGTTGGTGCCGTTCCAGGTCTTTTCTGTTATAGTTTTACCACTTTTGGTAGATGAACAGCTGTTGCTCAGAAGAGCCTCTAAAATTCATGAACCAGCAGTCCAGGGAGTCAGGCTGCAGCACTGCTCACCAGTCACGCGCAGAGGAATTATCCTGTTGCTGTTCAGCAAGGAGGTGGATCAAGGTTATCCCAAAACCTGACATTTACAGAGTTCCCCTTTAATGTGGAGGACATGGCTCATGTCTCAGAAGAGGCTGCAAACCCATTTGTACAGCTTAAATCTTGTTTGGCCTCTGACCCTGACATTGTCCTGATTCAGCACATGTCCTAAAGTGGGAGATTGGGTCATACTGGCAGTGTGCATATTTGTAAGCTCTCCTTTGAGCTTTTGGCTTGGGCTGAGATCCCACAGCCTTCCCTAATGGTGGCTAGTGGACTCCATGAGGAGGTTTCTTTTTTCAGAAACCAAGGCACCCTCTGGGTCCTTGTCAGGGAGAGGTGTCAGCAGCACCAATCAGAAAGATTTAGATTCAAAAATGCACAGCAAAGAGCCTGATTGCTTTTGAAGATCCAAAAAAGATGAATCTGTCAATTTTTGCTCTAAATGGGAAGCTGAACTTTAAGTCATGGCTTAACCAAAGGGCAGCATATGGCAGCACTACAGCTGTTTGAAATCCACTTGCACTTCACACTGGCACTTTGACAAACGCTATTGTGTTACAAATAGTGGATGACACAGTAAATCTGAGGCTGCATTCAGCTCTGCCCTACGCAGGCAGAATTCCCACTGACTCCGTACACGTCTATACCAAAAAATGTATGGAAGTGCGTAGGACCGTAACAAATACACTGTGCTTGTAAGGAATCTTTCTGGCAGACTGAGAAACATTTGATATGGTTCGACCCCTGTAGCAGGAAGCGTGAATGCTATAATATGGGGCTGGAAGAAAAATTAGGGAATCCATGAGGTCTAGAAGATGCCTGGTGATTTTAAAGACAAAACTTGAATTTCTGCACTGGAGCAACAGACGTGCTGGCTGGTCATTATAAGGGGAACAGGGCTCCTCCTGCTGAGATCCATTTACTGTCTTTCATACTCTGCTTTTTGTATCTCTGCCAGTTTCTACAAGGAAAGAAAGAATTCAGAGGGTTTTTTTCTTTTCTGGAGCGAAAGCCTACAGGAGGCCTAAAAAGAGCGCTACACAAATATATCAGAGAAGAGATCATGTTGCAGGGAAGCTGTGGCTGCCAATGATGAGATCTTCAGTTTCTTAGCCACTTTAGGTCAGAAACCAGGTGTTATGTTGTTGATCCCATGGCTGCTTGCCATCCCCTGCCTCCTCCTGTAACAAACATTCTCGGCAAAACAGCTTTCACAGCTCCAGATGTTTAAAAATATACTTTTAGAGTACTTGAACAAGAAAGTGCTCTTTGCAAAGTACTGCTTTCTATGTTCAGTGGCAGAGCCAGTGCTGACTCCTCTGCACTGGTTTTTAGATGGCATTTTAAAAGCTTCAACAAGTCTGGACACATATTTTCTGTGCTTAAAACCTGGTTAACTCTTTCAGCACTATGGTTTTACATCCCCCTATGTTCATATAACTACAAAGGGCTTAAAATTAGAGCAGTGGAAAATAAATGAGAAATCAATGGCCTTTTTTTCTCAAAAAACAGTAAAGGCAGAAAGGAACAATGCTGTAAACATATCTATGAAAACAACTTACTTGTGCATTTTCTATCACTAAGAGCCAGAACAAGCTGGCTTATACCAAATGGTCAGGCAGCAGGGAGAATTTTTGCAACGGGTACAACAACTGCAGAAAATACCAACCCACTGGAACATTTGGGGCACTTTATAACAGTCACAGCTCCAAATTTATTAAGCCAAATGACATTACAAAGTGTGGGGAAAACAGAGCAAGAGTTAAAAATCATTTAATATTTAGGTAAAAAATCTATCCTCATGTTAAAGACAAGTACTTTATGCTAAAAGGAGGCTGAGCTGGTGCTGGCATCAAAGACAAGGATGTCAGCAGGAAGTGCCAAGGAAACAGCTGAGGTCTTGCACTTCAAAAAGCTTAACTCTGGGTGAGAGATGTTCCCACCAACAGTTGAGATTCACAGATGACATTTTCAGATGTCTTCAGTATTTTGTATCCAGGCAGCCACATGATGGATCCTATGCCATATGTCTTTTCCATGGGCTTCAGTTTCTTAGGTGTCTGCAACTGCTTTCTGTTCTCCACTACAAGGTGGAGAAGAGAGCCTCCCGCTTTGTCTTGTTATCTTAGAATTAGTTCCATGAGATTTGGACAGATTCCTATTTCTCTTCCATTAGCAGAGACAATTTTTTGCTGCTATGTGCAGTGTTAACCAGTTGCTCTGACAAGGACATGGCTGACCCATCAGATCTTTGACAAATGATTGATTTAACCTAGAAATGTCTATTTATAAACTAATGCAAAAAACATTAAGGATGAGTAAACTAATTAATAAGCAGTGTATTCCCACTGGCAACATGAATAAAATTACTGCTAGGTCAACAGAGAATTCAGCATTGCTCCATATGCTTCTTTTAATGGTGTTCAAATACAGGTGTAAACTTTGGGTGACCTTATTTATTTCATATTTAAGTGGGTCATTAAAAGAAACTGTCACCTATTGAACTAATTGCTTTTTAAATTCCTTCCTGCTGCTGTAAAGAGGAATAATAAATTTCTTATCTTGTTAATACACCTAGAGTTCTTATCAAACTTCTCCTGCTTTTGGAAAAACTCTGTATCCTCAGAAATAAGGCTGAATTTTCCCTAAAATGAGGGTGAATTTCTCCTAAAATCAGAGGCACCATCTTAAACCTTTATAATCTGAGTGAGGGAAAGAGACTCTGACTCTTTGTCTTTAATGCCCTTCATCCATTTTTTTTGCTGAGGTGGAGCAAGAAACCTCAGTCTGAAGGGGTGGGGAAAAGAAAAGCAGCCTTAGGCAGAGCTGAGTTATGTCTCTGTGCCCCAGATGTAGAAAGACTTGTGGGCATTGCAATGCTCAAACTTAAATTTTAGGTGTATGACTTCTGTTGTGGAATCTGAGACCCAAATGGCTCATGAATTCTCCATCTGATGTGTGGGGAGAAGAGTTAGGTGAATCATAACCTACCCAACTAATTCATCCACTATGCACGGGCTCTGAAGCCAGTAGGGTTAAATTGAAAATTACATGGAGAACATTTGGCCTGTGGTTTACTTAAAGAAAAAGAAAAAAGCATCAACAATAACAACAAAAGAAACACCACAAAAACAATTAAAAATGTGTGTGTATTTCTTTAAATTTTCTGCTGACAGACTAGAGATAATTAGCCTACAGCTGCAGACTGGGGAGAACAGCTCTTTTTTCTGCCTTGAAGCAGCAGGTGAAAACCCTGAGAGAGAAGCTGGGTGCCACTGACTTAATTTAGTTGCTGGAATTGAAGGCAGCATACACCATCACAGAGAAACAGGGAGGTGGCAAATCTTCAAGACCAGGATTTCTAAAGAGTGGCAGTTAATAAACAGAAATGGGAGTATGACTAGAAAGAAGAAAGGATTAAAAATCTGTACTTATGACACCCCTGTAGTATCACAGATGCCTTTGAGATGTATCATCTAGACACAAGCCCAGACTCAAAAGCAGTGCACTCTGATGAGAAATGTGATGTAGCAATGGAGAGTTGTAAACAATTGAAGAAGGAGTGTTACAAAAAACATCATGAACCTATATACTGCTACACATACATCCTATGCAAAAAAACCTTTCCTGGTTGTCTGATGGGCTTCCACACATCATTCTGCACCTTACCAAGGCCTGCTGTTTTGCAGGCACTCCTTGTGACTTGCAAATACTCATTTCTGTTGTGAGCCAAAACATGGTCATGCATTGCTTGAAACATTTATTGTATTGTGAGTACCTTTATTTTAGAAGTCTATTAACATGAAGATTATTTCATTTTTCTGAAGGGGAAATGACTTGTCTGTTTCAATAGGCAACAGTTTAGTAATAATAAAAGACAATAATAAAAATGACAACAAATTAACATAATTATCTGCCCACATAACTTCTTACCATAGCAGTTGTAATGGGCATTTGTTTGAAGAGCCTTTTAAAATCTGCATGAGATGATAAAATGTGTACAGATAAAATTGCTCCATTTTTTTTTTCTTTCAGGAAGGATTTTCAAAATAGACTGATCACTGTATGTTGACATTTTAATAATATCAATGGGAGAACTTGTGGAGTAAGTCTAAATAAGTGGGCAAAGTAAAATACAAGATTAAAATGTATTAAAATGAAAGGGTAGAAGTTTTCTTTCCAACACTTTCATTTGAAGGTGAGAAAGAGCAGTGTCAAAAGAATACTGTGCTCCTTTGTGAATCAGGAGATAAGGAATATTGGCTACTGCCAATCACCAGTCTCTCCTTCTTCCCATGTGCTCTGTACACACACGGTCAGCTCTAATGAGGTGAGAGAAATCCTTGTTTTGGGATCTCCGTAGGTACAGTCGAACATGAGTACAGCCATGATGTAAAGCCAGGTATGACTCCACAGAAGAAATGTAGCTCTGGCCAATAGATCAGGTGTTGTGTGGCACAAATACTTGGAGCCATTGTCCAGAAACAATAGTCACATTTTTTTCTTCACCCAAGGTTCGTGTTGTGGCTATGAGAGGGCTCACTAGGTAGGGCACAGATTCGGGTGAAAAAAAAGCCACAAGTACCCAGTGACCTGAGTTGTCTCCCTGTGCCCACACACTGCTCCACCTGTGCAAGCAGCAGATAACCAGGAGTAGGTGCAGAGACAGCACCATGAAGGTCAAACCAGGAACAAGCCTTTATTAATCATGTTTGTTTTGTTTTTTATTTCCCCATTTTTTAATTTCTCATTGCTTCAAGTTATGGAGAATTTGTTTCTTGAGATGCCATAATGAAGCATGCAGTTCAGTGTGTCACAGAATGTTGTGGGTTTTCTTTAAAGCCTACTCTAGCAGCCGTTGTATTTGATATACCATCACATCAGCAAATTTATATACTTTTGATTAAACTTTTTGGTCTAGAATGGCACCTCTTACTAACACATAAAAGCAGAGCCAAGTAGAATAGGAAACAGAAGGAGGAAGAATGCTGGAGGAAAAAAACCTGCAGAACTTGGATAACTGCTTAGAGATTTTGTATAAAAACCTGTGAAGATTTCTTGTCACTGTAAAAAAAAAATGTTTTCGAGGTTTATAGGAAGTGTTAACAATTGCATACTAGGCATTATTTTCCCCTTGTTAAGCAAAATAAATCATGAAACTACCAAGGCTTTTCAAAGGTTCTACCAAGAGACAAGTGCCAGCTTTTTGTTTGTTTATTTACTTTTATAAATTAGTGATCTATTGGCTGCAAAATCATTTGAAGGATTGCATATTTATCCAGTGTGAATAAATCTCAAGGCCTGTGTTAACTTTATGGCAGCACACTGAAACTCAGCCATGCCCACACACCTGCATGGAGTGGGTGTTTTTGTTCCTTGGATCATGTGGATTATCTCCACTGTAAACTACGCATTAATAAAGAACAGAGCAGGTACTTACAATATTCCCTTTTGGAATTAAGAAATAAAAGGCAACTTGCATACTTGGCTGCCTTTGAGGAAGCTTCTAGAAAAAAAGTTCAGAAGGAAAATGAGAAGAGAATAATGACTAATAAAATAAGGAAAAATACTGTGGCATTTTTAGTGTAAATGTACCTTGGAAATACCAACCCAAAATGCTACTGAGTAGCAAAGTCTATGTAAAGTGTCCTTTGCTGGTCATTTGAAAAAATAAACAGCAAAATCACCAAACCTAAAAATACTCTTTTCTAGAGACATCAAATATAAAGTATAATTTTCTGTTAATCTTACACTTGAAACTTGTATTTATAGGGAATTAGAAAGGCCATGACAACCACTTAGATTTTTCCACCCATGTTGGCCTCAGGAAAGGAAAGAAAATCCAGAAAAACAGTCCCAGCTGACACTTATCTCATAATCAGTTTTCATAGTGCAGTGCGGTGGCAAGGGATAATTTCATCAGGAGATCAGGAGTTTGAAGAGCTGCTAGTGCAGAGGGGAGGTATTCCTCAAGAAAGACAGGAAGCAAGATTGGGGTGGTTTTAGCAAGTGAGGGTAGTAATGTACAGATCCAGCAAGAAAAATGCAGAAGGTAATGCTGGTAAGCAGGGAGCAATGCTCTGCAGAAATCCATGCTGTGGCCGCTTAGTTCCCTATTCCCTGTACAGGAAGCTTGAAATCAGCATGGCTATTCACAGAGTGTGGCACAAAGATATTAACAACTAGTCTTAGATAATCAAAATATCCTAAAGATTTTGACCACTAAGACACGAGGGGCTGGAAAGGTAGAAAGCAGTCTTGTTCTGTTGGCTATATTTGATTCCTTATTCTTTTTGTAATAGTGTATAATAGTTCTGTTCTACCTGGGGTAGAACAGATCAACTTTTTTGTTGTTTTTCTATTAGAATTTTTTATTGTATTTTCCATACTTCTTTTTAAATTTTATTTTTTTTTTAAACCAAAATGTCACAGTAGTATATATTAGTGCCACCTTGTTTCAAGGAAACATATTTACATTACCACAAGATAGTCATGTGATTCAAAAGCCCGTCAGTGCTTTGTGGCTGTAGGCTTACATTGCCTCTTGCAGGAGGATTGTGGCTGCTGTTTGTTTGGTTTTCGTTTTTTTCTTTTGTGAAATATCTCCTACTTTTCTTAAGGCAAAAGGATAGGCATGGAACCACTATCTTCCTTTGTCTCTTCTTTTTTTTGGTGTGCTCACAATATTAAAATACTATGTAATATCAGAAGGATATAAACGAAAGACTGAATTAAAAAATAAGTAACTTTATCTATGTCTCATTTTAAACTTGTATCTTTCATGCATAGCCAAAAAAATTGATAGTCTTATTTCTTTTTCCTCTTACATTTGTATTTGAACATTTGTGTCAAAAAATCAAGTCCAAACTAATCAAGTCCGTACCTTTGTGCATATATCTTTTCCCTGAGACAGCATTATTAGACAGATTGTTGTACTATTGAATTGTGGGGTGAAAAAAAAAGAAGCTAAAAAATAAGAAATTGCAATTTTTTTCAGTTTGTTTTTTGCAGATTGGTTAGGATAAATACCATCCCTTCTTATGTGTTTGACTGCTCAGTCTCATCTGATTTAGCTCAATGAGCTTTCATGCCAATTTACTCATGGGCCAACTTTGCTTGCAAAGTGCTAATTGAGAGAAGGCACCGTTGCTCAGGGCTATCCGCTTTCTGGCTAGGACAGCTGATTTTACTGACAACATTATTAGCTGTTGTTTCCAACCCAGATGATGAAAATGGGGAGATTTGAACTGGGTCATCATTTTGATACAATTAAAATGAAAATGTTTGTTGAGTTGCCAGGGTTTAACTAATCTGCTAGTGGACACTGGAACTTTTAACATGGAGCATATCTGTGTCGGATTCAATTCAGGTAATCACAGGTCAGTTTAAATACCACAATTGCAATGTTTATCTCTTTGTAGTAGAGCTCATTTAGGTACTCATTAAGGCTTCATTGTCACTAGGCTCTGCAAGAATTTGGGCAGAATATGTTCCTGGGTTACTTCATAACTGTGAAGGCCTTGGTCATCTTTTAAAAGAATGGTTTACAAAAGCTCCTTCGAGTGAAAGCCTGGAGGTATCCTAACCCCACACAGTGAAGGTGCCAGTCAGTCATTGGGGTGGGTCACAAAGGTTACTGGAGATAAAGGAATTTTGCAAACCCTGCATAGACACTGAATGATTCAACACACCAAGAGGGCAATGTGCTCACTCCACTGAGCAATTTAATGTCCTGGAGTAATGAAATGATAAGTCTGTTTCACACAATGGGCCTGTCAAAAAACCCCCAATATTAATGATAATGGGATTCCTGCAGGAGAAGTCTGGGAAGTTTTACTTGGAAGACTTAAAATTGTTAATTTTTTGATGCAAAATCGTATTTAACTCAACCTCCCATAACACATGGTGAAATAATCACTAACATTGAGAAATACTGATTCAGCCATTTTCATCCATTACACATGGCTGAAATAGTTAACTCCTGTTTTCTGTGTGGAGCACTGCGGATTGCCAGGGAGGAAAACACATAGTGTGCACCTAATTTTACCCCAGCTTATGTTTCGTTTATTTATTGGTTCAGCCTCAAATTATATGGAAATTAGAATCCTCAAATTAGACCCTATCTTTCACTTGCAGGTGTACTGAGCCTCTCCTAAAAATAATGTGTACACATGTATGCGCTGCAGTATGTGCTTTCATGTCCACTCTCCTGTAATCATCAGATGCCTGTATTTAATTAATACTTATTAAATTAATACTTGGCAAAAAAAAAAAAGGGGGGGGACAATATGTAACAACTGCTCTTTTTCAGAACAATAGCCATTTATAAAAAGCATGCAGAATATTTGAAACAAGTAAACCCAGGTAGCTTTTAATATATTTTTCGTGTTATGCATTCAGACTCTACAAGAACGTCTGTATACCTAGACTTTGATAGGTTGCAACATTTCTTTTTTCTTTTTTTTTCTAGTTACAGTTCATTTTTACAAGCTTTGCTCAGGTAGAGCAGGATGAAGGACGACTGTTTCTATCTAATGAGCACGCTATAATTATGCCCTCAAAATACTGCTTTACATTTAAGCAATAAGATGGAGCCTCTTAAGTGTGAATAAAGGCATTTTATTATCACTACTGATAGCATGTAAGCTTTAGATAACTAATTAGCTCAGTTTTTTAGTGCATCACACACCAAGTTTTGCTTTGTTTAACCACAAATTTAGGGTAAGCTTGTCACTAGCACAGCAAATATATGAATAATAGCCATTTGAAATTCAGCAGTAACTGGGCTTTATTATATTCAGTAATATCCACTAAAGAATTACTTGGAATGAAGCCATTTCTAGAATACAGCTTTCAAACTTGTTTCAGAAATCATGCATAATGGGGGAAAGAAATACGGTTGCAATACAGGAATAATGTTTGGACAGTTATATTGTAATTGTATGCTGTATTTCCTGAAGTGAAATCCATACTTGAGTACTTGCAAATGTGAATGTAAGTTCCAAAATTCGCTGATTTTCTACCAAGAATTCTTCTCTGCTTTCTATTGTACTTGGTTCTAGTCTTCTGTCAGAATATTTGATGTCACTGTAAAACAAAAGGAAGGTAATTCAAAAGCATATATATTACCTTGTTAAGCTGAATTGCATTTCCCATGAAAGATGAAGTTTTAAAGAAGATGCTTGATGTTTCTGAGTTTCATGAAGGATTTTGCAAGAAACCTTACATCTATCCTGACACTTAAGCATCAATTGTCTTTATCACCTGACTTAGCAAATGAATTGGTCAATTACTTAATTATTTTTCTCTTTATATAAAACCCTTAACCTTTTACTTTGAAATACTCGTTTCTAAGTGCAGTGCCTTTCTGTGGAAGGCTTGATAACAGCTCATAGGCCCAGATAAATATGATAATTCATTTAACCTTTACTTCAAATCCACTTATTTGTTACAGGCATCAATCACATCTAAAAGCTTGCAGATGAATGTACAAGCTGCACTTGGATGTGTAGTTTGTATGGTCAGGAGCATAAAGACATGGAGTACTTGTGTAGTGCAAGGAGAAGTTGGCAGCACAGACAAGGTGTGAAATAACAGCCTTGCAGCTCAAATACTAGGTCAATGAAATATTTTAAAGCTGCTTTAAGATATCTGCTACTAGATTTTTGCTGTTTGCATTAAATATTTGTTGTTTTGATAGTTATGAATGTTTAGCTTGTACAACTCAATGTTTCTCGTTTTCTTCAGCTGTAGAGCTTGGGGGTTTTGTGCTCTATATCACAGAGATTCCATGTCAAACTATAGTTTTCTAATCCTATTAGAGTCGCATCTGTTATGATATTAATTGGTGGAAAATAGTATTTAATAGTTATCCTATTATGCAGTCTTTTCCTTTATCACTGGTTTGTTTCATATCTCTAGAGCTCAGATTTTCTTCTGGCTTTAATTCATTATGTTTGAAAAATCAGAGCCTCAACAAAGGCATGAATGGAAGCATGATATCCTCACTCCTTCTTCTTAGCTAACACAAAGAAAGTGTAGTATATCTCTCCTTTGTCTCTAGGTAAGGATTTAGAATGGCTTTTAAAATATCTCAGATTACTTTTCTCACATTGTTTATCCAATATGACCCATCATAGCAGGCTCTCTTCCAATCCTCTTGTTTAACTTATCAGCTTGCTTAATTCTGTGGAATCTTTCTCATACATTTTTTTTCCCTTCACACAACACTCACCACAGGTGAAATTCATTCCCAAGTCTAGAGCCAATTCAAGGATCATGTGATAAGTTATTGCTTAAATTTATAGCAATATAATGAAGGTATAAATTAATGAGGGCATAAATTAATTTTTAAGGACCTGTTATGGTCCTCTGAACAGGTGTGAGTTTTAACTATGAAGATAAAGCTTTTTCAGCTAGAAAACTTGCAGCTTTGCCTGCACTTTCAAAACATTAAAGCTTTCAGTCTCCCTGACTATAAATGCAGTTTGCAGTGAGTGAAGCCCATGGTAATGTGATGCTTAAGCCTCATTTGTATGGAAGGCAAACAATGGCTGTTACAGAGTTTCAGAATGGTGTGGGGGACCAAATTATCCAGTAGCTTCAATATGAGCAATTCAATGAAAACATTTAAAAATTTCAGAAAAATCAATGGACACCTGCATGTTTGTTATTATCTGCATCTGAATTAACTGGGAGAAGCAGCTACCAAGAAAGTGATTATAATAATGATAAGAAAAAGAATGATCTAATTTCAGTGCTTGACTCATTTTTGTAGATTAATAACTCATACTAGATTTGGTTTAAGGAAGATCAAGAAAATACTTTTTTTTTTTTAACTTTAGAGAGAAAAGAAAAAAAAAGACAAACTTATAGAAGTCTAACTTTTTTTTGTCTGGTTTTTTTTTTTTTTTTTGTAATATTTAACTGACAAACAACTTCTCTGTTGGAAAACCAAACATTCTCATAGCACATTCTTGGTTCTGTACCTCAGTCAAAAAATCAAGAAGATTAATTCATGGACAATATGATAAACATGATTTAATTCTATACAGAGGGCTGTGGTTTCTAACCCATTTAATTACTGCTCTCTGCATAATGATAAATTCAGGATCTGTGCTGGAGACCTTAGGCTGGATATAGAAATTTCTTGTGGACTACCATCTTTGTTCTGCAATGCAAAGCCTATCAGATCCATAAATATAATCCTGTGTTTTATTTTTGGAAGTTCACTAAGAGTGACAACAGAAAAAAGAAAAAAAAAAAAGCCTTGGTGCAACTTTCACATCTCATGTTTTGAGCAACCTGTTCCATCAAATGCAATTTGTAGCTGATGCAATGGTATCACAGCTCTCATCCTGGAGGCATTGGTGCTTAGTGATATTTGATGCAAATACAAATGGAATGGACCTTCTCATCAGGCTTCATCTGAAAAGGACTTCCACTGGAATACTCGCTGCCTGGCTATGGCTTTGTGGAACAGGCCCTCCTCCATGATATGTCTTCTGCTTATTCCTCTGGAATACCTCTCGTTTCACTTTTGGTGACACAAATCAGCCACGAAGGTGTGCCACACGTCATGATACGTTGATTGGCATTGTTTGTCACACAGTGGAGTGTTTACTTGGACTTGTCCTTTGCTGAGTTTGTGCAGTTCTAGCCACCAACGGGATGATTATACCTGAGGGGTAAATTTGGCACTGAGGATACCTGCTAACAAAGGCAGTCGTTGTGAAATGCTTCCTAGCAGCAATGTGCCTATGAAAGAAAAGCAGCTATTAATTAAATACAGCTTTGTAATCATGATAATACCCCCTCCCCCAATACAATACAAATAAAATTCAGAAATGAGCAGCAACTATTGCTGACCGAGACAAAAGAATAAAGATGAACTTTAATTAAAGGGAAAAAAATCACAGTGTGTTTACTTCAATGTTTTTTTTTTTAAATACCTCTCTCTTTCTCTGTATTCCCTTCTATGATTTCATTTTTCCTCTAGTGAAAAATATTTTAGCCTGCATTGCATTCTTTTGTCAATTCTTTCCTTATTTGTTTTCACATGTATTAAAACTTCTAATTCACTATGATATTCGATAGTTGATGTATTAGACCCTGTTACTGCATTCACTGTTCTTGCCATGCTTCCTTCCTCTCTTAATATCTGTCTTCACAATTACTCAATCATTATCTTTGTTATTATCCTGTTTCTCTTGTGCCTTATCTCTCTTTCACTCATCTTTCCCATCCCTGCAGCTGGTCTCCCTCTCCTGTCACCTCTTTGGAGTCTAAAACTAGGCATGTGTCATCAAAGAAATATTTCATATACATTGATTTTTCCCTAAGTGCATCTGCTTGTCTCTTTAATTGTACTACTTGATCTTTCAGTACCACAAATGATAACATTTTTAAATGTTCAGTTTTGCATCACCATTTCATTCCTTCATGGAGGGAAAAAAAAAAGTTTTATTGCATACCTGAAAAACTGACACCACTTGAAAAATCCCCAATAGATTACACAAATGTTCATGATGATTTACTGTGTCCACATTAAAAGCTGACTTCAAGAAGAGGTTGTACACCATGTCTATGGAAAATGGCAATTTCTTATTCTGCAACTGTCTCCTCCAAATTTAGAGCAATTTGCTCTGTTGAGGAGGAGAAATTAACTCAGACTGCTTCCACTGCAGTGGTAATGATGTCTGAGCTAACTATGTTAAGATAGTCCAGATAGCTCTGTGCTTCAGGGAACTCACTTCTGAGCAGCCATATCCTAGGAATAGTGAGATAATTAGGAAGCAGTTTCAGATAACTGATGGCAGAGCTTCACATTTTAAAGGTATTGCTATATATGCTAGAAAAATGAGATTTTTGAATTAGTGGTTTCACATGCCTCAGCTCCATCCTCTAAAAATCAAGCCTGTTAAAGCCAGGATGGTTACGTGAAGTCAGGGCAATCAAAGTCATGCAACACTGTTAAACACAGTGGCACCATGAGTATTCTAAAGGACATGTTTGGAATTACATTACCTCCTGATTAACAGTGGCTTTTCTGATTTCCTTCACTGTGAGGATGACAAAAACTTTTCTGTCTTGGATGTCTTTCAAATCCCTTGGGTAGCCAAACCTTAATAGTATATCCATTTTCAACTTCTGGTTTTGAGATTCTTTTCTACTGTGATTCAGAAGATGGGGAAATTTAATTTTTTTCTTTTTTTTTCATCTCATCTCCAAAAGCCTAATGGGGTGTCCAAGAAATCCACGAGAAATAAATCTAGATCTTCAGCACCTATTCATTTTGTCTCTTCTACACCTCTATTGAATATCTGAAACAATGATCAGTGAATGCTTAAAGTAAATGATCGCTGTATCAGTCTGTACCATATTAATCAATGATGTTTCTTTAAATGCTGTTTCACAGCTGTTAAACAATGTGTTTCTGGTGAGTGAAACAGGATTTTCGTAAACAGCATATGGAGCTGAGTGTAAACCAGATTTTTTTCTTAATTTTCTTATAAAAAATTAAGCTGACTGCCAAAGTTAGGCAAACAGTCACCTCCATGAGATCTTTCTGAAACAAACAATAAGATACTTTTATGAACTTTTTCCCTTTTTTTTCCCCCCTTCACAGCAGTATTTTTCTCCTCAAACACCACAGTTATGGTTGTATTTTAGCCTTAATTTAAAATAAACAAAAATGGAAAAAAAAAAAAAAAAAAGTGGAGGAAGGTCTACCCAGACTGTTTCGGAAAGTTTTCGTGTGTATCCTTCATGTATTTGAGGGTTTTCATGTGTGTCCTGCCATTAAATTGACATCAGAGTTGAAAAGATGGGGAGTGTGGTCATTGATCCTGTGAAGCCTGACGAGGCAAAGGTAAATTCAGGGCCCTCTCCAGTGAGGTGGAGAGGTTTCTTTTTTGGTGACAGTAAGACTGAAGAGAGACCATATAAATGCAGAACAAAGAAACCTGGAAGAACAAAAAACCAGTTTCCTTGAGTGGGAGCAGTGACCGTCCTCTCCTGCCCTGCAGGGTCATGTAAACCAGCAGCCTCTTGAAGAAGGATAGAGTTCTTATGGTTATAAAGGGGCAAGAAAGAAAACAAAAGAAGATAACAATTTACAGCTTCCTCCACATAGTTTTTATTATTATTTTCATCTCCTTTCCCTTTTAAGGGGAGGTGCTATACAGACCATCAGATTTTAATGTGAAACATTTGTGCACATATTAAATCTTGTGATTGCTACTTGCCCAGCACTATTGAGTAATGATTTGAATGATAGCTATCTGCATATAAAATTATAATAATAACCCTCAATATTGCATTTGCTGTCATTCTCTCCTCTCTCTGAGTAAATATATATTGAAATGAGGTAGAGTTCAAAAACATTACATTGGACTGTGATTAAACCAAGATGTATGGACATCTATCAGAAACAACCTCATGGCTAATATTTTCATAGTAAAATTTCTCTTTATTTATATATAGAGTGAGAAAATTATTCTCATATACGATTTCCCCTTGTCTCAACTACAGGCTTTTCCTGAGGAAAGGCAGTTGGCTCAGATTTTGACCCTTTGTCCCCTTCTTTTGTTTTCTTTGGCTACTTGTACAGCAAAAATTATTATTTTTTAAATTAGAGCCAATTATGTTACTGGCTGCACATGTCTGACAGACCATCAAAATTTAATTGCCACAAAAATTTCTTGCAAAAAAAATCAAAGTTACCTTCATAGTCTGAAAGATAAGACTTCCTCTGATTCTGCAAACCTATTTGATAACAACAGGTTACAAAATAGGGAAAATCCTAGGAAACTAGAGGTGATAATTGCTTATTTTTGATGCACCAGCACCAGCATTCTTGTAAATCCTCCCTCAAAGATTAAAACAAGAATGTCAGCTCCAAATATTTTACAGTTTAATACAAATCTGATTTATTTATAAGTTGTTCTTCCCAGAGCCAATGCTTACATACAAAAATAAGCTAAATATAAACCTATGAA
Organism: Pardalotus punctatus; assembly: GCA_013400915.1. Taxonomy (NCBI): domain Eukaryota; kingdom Metazoa; phylum Chordata; class Aves; order Passeriformes; family Pardalotidae; genus Pardalotus; species Pardalotus punctatus. Next base: position 445,918 of record VZTX01015735.1, on the reverse strand, counting down.
AATACAAAAGGTGTAAAAAAATATTGGAATCTCTTTGTGTGAGAGAACTATGCAATATGAAATGTATTTGTTTTGCCACTTTATTGACAAGTGCTTTATACATTTGACAATGTCTTTGAATGAATAGCATTTTAGATGACTCAGTGTAAATGTTTCCTTCTCCTTCTATCAACATTATCAGAATTAGAACAGTGTCACGGGGACTGGCTAAAAAAAATAAAATTAATGATAAACATTAAATTATTTAGTCATAAGAATATTTTCCAGCTTTTCAGCTGATAAAATAACTGAGCCTGGAAAGTAGATAAAACAATCAAATAAAATAAATATTCCCTCCCTACTTCACATATCTAAAGAATTAAACGTCCATGATTAAAAATACATTCAAAAATACCTACAGAAGTCTCATTTTAACACAAAGCTGTCAAGGGTCAACTCATCATTTTACAAATAAATTGCTTTTGTTGTTTTTTCACTGTTGCAAAACAAAGATTAGTGCTTGATTGCAGTGGAATTCTGACACCTGTGAAGCCCATTTTGGTTTTTAGCTAAAGTAGGTCGTAGCTTCAGCCTTAAACTTTGCGGATGGGGATTATGTTCTTTATGGCTATGACCTACCTTGACTCAACCAGTCTTTGATGTGTTGGATGGTCATTAATAGAAAGAAGGAGAAGTGCCATTCAAAACAAGAGGAAATTATGTTACTGCTTTACATGAACCTGTTTAGGTCTGGGTCCAACACCCTCTGTGTTTAATGGCAAAGTTCCTCCTGATGCCAGTGGAGCAGGAAACATAAGGGGAATAGACATAATAGTTAGTTTTGCTTGCTTTTCACACAGGACTCATAACATGGAAGGGAACCTCTGTGAAAATATAGAAACTTGTATAGGCAGAAAATCATCCATAAAATAAACTATAGCTGCTGAAAACAGTTTAACCCTCGTGGGACATTTTGTGACTGATTTTATTTAAGGTAAAGGAAATAATTCTTATGAATTACTGATTGCAGACTATATGAATCAGTAGCAAGAAGCAGTAGATCAGACTCTGACCTGAACTGGGAAGGAGCAGAGGTGGGATCTACTTTTTAATTTGGGTGCTCCCGCTCCCTCGGAATCTCCAGTATGAGAGTCTATGTGACCTCCTGCTTGAGTGCATGTGTGCGTGCATCCAGGGATATGAGGAAGCAAAATGGATGAGTAATTCCCATCTGACTGGAAGAAAAATCTGAAGTATGGGGAGATAATTGAAATAAATGGCAGATGGCTTGAGCTTGTAAGAGTGAAATCCCAATCTTATATGCCATGCAGGGACATTAAGATTGTTCATGACTGTCTCAGATCATTTCAGTTTAGGAAACAAGAAAGCTAAATGCTTTTTTGAAATACAAAAAAAGATACAAAAAGAGATATAGGCAAGCGTTTGTATCTGTATTTTAGTTAGAGGTGTTCTCCTTGAAGAAAACTGAAATGCATGAAGAGGGAAGGTGACATGTGTGCCAATAAGTCCCTCCAGTCTGCATGGTTAGGGGCCCCTCTTTATAGGGTGTAGCATGGAGAATGACAGTCCTGTGGTCAGGGGTTGGCAGTCACCCGAGATCAGTGATCACACTTCCAGTCACACCTGCCCCTCAGGCCAGAGCAGCCCTTATCAACTCCTGGGAGCATCAACACTTTCTACAGTGAGGTCCTTTGCAAATGGGATGCAGGACTCACTCATGGCCCTTTTTGCAGCAGAAAGGGATGCTCAAAAATTACTATTAAACACTACTTCCTCTATCTAAGCCCAAAAGAAACCCTGCTTTTCTGACATAATTTCAGTTTAATACATTTTTTTAACCTGACTAAAATGGCTCGAGACCCTATGTGAAATGTAGAGTGAAAGTGAAGGAAAGTGGTTGCTGAAGGAGTTTCTAATTTAACTGTGAAACTGACCTCACTGAAAAAAGGTATTATTGTAATTACAGCTAAAGGACATGGATTTTTTTTTTTTGTTTTTGTTTTTGTTTTGTTTTCTGCAAACAGATATCCCAGAAGATCTTCCTACATTACCAGCTAGTGGACATGATTGTATAATTCAGCAGGGGTGCCAAAAGCTATGAATAGCTTACCTTTGGTTTCTTTTGTTGGTTTTTTGTTTTTTTTAAAGGCACGCACATATATATTATATGTATATATATAATATATATTCAATTGTACGCCTCTGAGTTTGCAGTCAGATTTCACTACTACTTTAAATCTTATGTCAGCATTAGAATTTCAGCCATAAAATCAAATTATTTTGCTGATCTGTTTCAATTAATTTACAAAGATAATCTGTGTTTCCAATAAAACTTGCATGGCAGATAACTACAGGAAAGATAGCGCTGATTGAGAAGTATTGATTTTTTTTAAAAATAAAGTACTGTGTTTTTTAGCTTTTAGTTGAAACTCAAAGTACTATGTTGTCTTGTTTTAAGAATTCATAAATATGAATGTTATTCTATAAAAAGAAAAACTCCTTCTATAAGTGCATGATCAATTTTCATATGTTTAGTGAAAAAATGAATAACATGACAGTCTTAAGAAAAGTAGAAAACAGCCACAAAATTAATTGAACAAACAACTTTTTTGGTTTGCAGTGTTCTTCTATATGGGTATTTAAAGAGCATCTATAAACTCATACCATTNTTTTTTTTTTTGGGCATAACATGACAGTCTTAAGAAAAGTAGAAAACAGCCACAAAATTAATTGAACAAACAACTTTTTTGGTTTGCAGTGTTCTTCTATATGGGTATTTAAAGAGCATCTATAAACTCATACCATTTTATCAGATAACAGGACAACTGTTGTTTGAATTTGTGATTTGTACAATCGTCTCTTTGAACTTTCTCTATCAATAAGCCATCTTTAAAGATGCAGAGGTTAGCAAGGTTAATATATTTGAGCAACATACTTTTACAATCTCCTATAGAGGCAGGATGTCTGCAGCATATTATGTGCAGTAGAGCATCACAGACGATTAATATACAGGCAGAACTTTCAGAGAAAGGCAGTCCTCATTGACTAGCTGTACTAACAAAAGAGAATCAAATTACAGGAGCCATCAAACCTTGTGCTTGGGGAAATAGGTAGATCACCATCTGTGCTTTAGCAGAAATTTAGCTTTATCACACAGAAATCTATGGCTGCAAGCAGTGAAAGGAGTTTACAGCTTCTTCTGAAATATCTAGCTCTGACTATTGTAAAACACAGGAAAAAACTGTTTGAACTTGATTAGTGCAAGAACTTCTGATCCTTCAAAAAAAATTCCTGCATTGTGCTATGTAGCTACTGAGCCTATTATAATATGTATAGCACAATCCATCCATTCAGAGATGTACTTAAGCTTACTGCAAAGTTATATTAATTAACAAATGTTGTGAGGGTTGAGAAGCAAGAACTTTTTTCCTAGTGAATAGGACTTTTGTTCTCAGATTGTTTTGTTGTGCTCTTGATAAAACACTCTTTTAAAAATCACTGATAATTCAGACTCAGTGGTGTTATATTTTATAACTTCCTACATCAAAATAATTGCAAATATATAATATTTATATATATTTTTATAACTTTAAAGAATATATTTATGGTTAAAAGTTATAACATGCTATTATGCTTTTGTTCTGAAGCATATTGCGGTAAAAAATAATTTTCCTTTGTCAGAAGGTATAATTTAATGTTTTCAGCTTGCCGGTTGTATATGTGAACATTCATGAAAATTACATGCTGACTGGCTGGATGTAAGCTATGTCATGGACAAATCATCTTGTAGACAAGGCAAAATGAAACTCTGTATACAATATCCTGAGTAATTCAATCTTATTCACACAGCACTGGTTACAGTTTTATCTTCTTCATTTAATATCAGAATAACTCATGAGATTAGATCAAGTGTACCTGTTTGCTTACTAGATCCAGATGAAAGAAAAAAAGCCCGAGAGAACAAAAACATTAGTAAAGACACACATGATTTAAGGATAATTATCTTAAGCACCCAACATTTCACCAGAACACTGAAGTGCCCTGTAAGATCGGTTTGCCTTCTTTTGTTCTTTCTGCTCATTCCGTTGTACTCTGTTCTCTTAGGATTGACCCAATATAATTAGTATGCAATATATCAATCATTTAATAAATCTGATGTAGGAAGTTATTTGCAATTTTGCATCTCATGGAAGTATGACATCAGATTTCACGGTCTTATCCTATTTTACGACGTATTCCCCTGTTGCTGTAGCAACGCTGTTGCTATGTATTACACAATGGGAGTCAGTAGGGTCAGCAAAGATCAGAGCCCCGCCATTCTTCATTCAAAGGCAATTGTCCCTGAAAAATGCGACTTACTTCAATATTTAAGGCCTGGGTAGTGATATTAAACCAGAATGATACTTCTGTTAAAAACCCATAATTAACCTTGTCTTCAACTCTAGGTCACACATTAATAGCAATTTCATAAAGTGGACATTCCTCTGTCTTTCATTCTCAAAAGCCGAGACAGGTTTTAAATAATATGTCTCTTGGAAAAATACATGGGTAATCGTTGCAATTTATTTTATGTCATTATCTAAGCCCTTGAGACCTCACATTCCCAGCTCCTCTCCCTGAGGTAATTGCATACATCTTGGGAATGTGTGAAACGGTGTTAATATTCAGTGCACCATGCCTCTTCAGAGGATCTACAGCCTACAATGGTGCACTGTCTAAATGTTTCTCTGCAGAAACTATTTTTGGGCAAGCATAATATGAAGCAGTTCTTTACAAAAGAGGGTCTCAGGATATTTGTTTAATGATTCCCTGGATCCCAACAAAGTTCTCAGCAGTTTCAGTTGTAAAGGTATCCTCTACAATTTGGTGGTGCAACTGACACCAACTGACACATTCCATCAATATTTTTTCTTTCCTCAAAGAAGAATCAGCAGTACCATTTCAATTTGTAAGTTATTTTGTCTAATGCCTGTTTAATAATATTTATGCCCTTTCTCGATATTCCGGGAGAAAGAATTGCGTATAGAGACACTTTTCCAGATTCAAAACTTTAGGATGCAATAATTGAACTCTACACTCTTGTGTCAAGACCTTGTCATTGCCTTGCATAAACTGGATTCAAAACAGTACCATCACTCAAGGGCAAGGCAATGAACAGTCAAGTTCTAGGTGTTAAAACCCATTAGAATTGACTTTATTTCCTGTGGAATTTAACTTGAAAAATAGAATGTGACCTAATTTCCTACTTGCTTCACAGTATCAGTTGTAACTACAAAAGATACAATAACTTCTTGAAAAAGGCAGAACAAATGTTGTCTTCGCAGTATCTTTCTCTGGCATTTCTTGATTAGAGTCTTTGATAAAGAATAAAGTCCCATCTCTTAAAGACACAGCAGTTAATAACATTTCTTTCTAAAGTAGTTAATTACTTTGCAAACTTTTAAAGTTAACCCCAAACAGCCCAGCAGAACCTCAAGGTACACATATTTAACAGAGAAGGCAGCTGATGCTTACCACAGATGCATTTTTTTAAGAAGCATAATTCACGTTTCTAGTAGCCAAACACATTGTCTGCACAAGACAAGTAGTACTTTCACACCTTTGTGCGATGAAGTTGAAGTTTTGTCTGTTTTCCCCAAACCTCTCCTCACCCAGTCATTAAAAAACAACCCATTTTCTTATTCTCCATAGATCCTGAGCAGAAAACTGAACACTGGTGACTTGCTACAAAACCCCCAAAATGAGCTCAGAGCACTCAGGATTCATCTCACTCATCAGCTGTGCAGAAGTGAGGAGTCTGATTTAAGTTTGCTATCTGAAATTTCTGTAGAGTAATGGAGTGAGATATGCCATTCATTCTGTCCCAACAGGGTGTTTAGGATGGATAGATTTTGGAGGAGAGCATACAGCCCTATTGCCCACCTGTACTCAAAAGCTCTATGTAATTTGCTGAGGAAGTAAATTTTATTCAGCGTAAGTTCCTTCTGTAATTCAGTCTCCATAGGCTGAAATCCACCTGTAGGTTTCAGAGGAGATCTTTTGACTCTGTGTTCTCCTTTTTCCCTTGCATTTACCTTACCTGATTATTTTGGGTATCTTAAATGCTAACCTATGAGTGTTTTTATTACGGCAATACCTTCTTATTATAGCTGAAAAGGCAAGGCATACTTTCCTCCGAAAAGGTAAGGATGGTATGTTATAGTCAATTCTGCAAATCTTAATCAGTGGTGTGGCTTCTGTGAGGTCTGTAGGGCTATTCAAACAATATTTGCCCATCATGAGTTAAAGAAAGAATAGTATTTGTTACTCTGTTGACATTAGCTATGCAGATGAAATATGAAAAATGATTACTTTCTCCAGCTACCATTTTTTCCTCCAATTCAAAAGGGATATCAGTGACGTGTCAATTCAGAAATCATGTGAAGAATATGACTGATGCCGAAAAATGAAGTGATTCTACACTTGTTTGGTTATTAGAAACATCTATTTCTAAACAGTCAATTACTTTCTTGGGTAATTCATACTCAGAAACTCAAATGTAATTTTGAAAAATGTAAATTATTCCAACATCACACAGTAAAATGAAAGTTGATATAACTGAGGGACTTGTTAATGTCATAACATCACACAAACTATTGCACATGGGAAAACAAATTGTTACACATTTTCTTTGGCTCTGAACTTGGATCCAAACTTCAGTCATACGTCAACTCATCTTTTCCAATTAGCAACACTGTTTGGAATTACCTTCTTTTTTTTATGCAATCATTTTTAATGAACCTTCTGATCAAATACACCTCATTATCTTTCATGAAGAACTGAGACAGGGAAGCTGATTATTTAAAACAGTTAAAATGGCTTTACATTCTTTTAGCTTTGATGGGGTAAAAAAATGTGAAGGAAAATAGAAATATTTACTTTATCAAATTCTTAAAGACCTTTATATGCATGTTCAAGTCAGATTATCTTTTGGACCATAGGCAGCAGAATATAAATAATAGTTTTTATCTTCAGTTTGTAGAAGGTGATGCACTTAAATATAATACTTTTTCTTTCAATCTATTTTCCTGTAATTCCCAAACAGGAAACGATTTAGAAATATATAGAGAAAATCAGAAGCCAAAGGCAAAGTGTATCACTATTTGATTCAATAGTGTTATCATGTCGAAATTATCTATTTCTTTTTCAGGGAACACTTCTTTTTCTTTGGCTTGATTTTCTTGGTTTTGTAGCAGTCAGCTAGGGTAATTACTGATCTTTTTATCTGGTGAATGTCACCTGTAACTCCAAATTAAAATACACCATTATAATTAGATTTTAAATACATTTCTGCTAAAAGGGTGAAATGACCAGTTCTTAGTAGCTAAATCATCATAATGTTGTTATAATCAATTTAACCTCTCCTGCACCTTTGTGGTTTCTGCAGAGGAATATTTTACGAGTAGACCAATTCACTTCAAAATAAGTAGGCATAGCAGAATTTAGCTCAATGAAAAGTGTGTTATAAATAGGATCTAATTTCCCCATTCCCTCTCTCTCTCTCTCACTCTTTCCCCTCCTCTTCCCTTTTCCCCATCTCTCCTGTAATTATCTGAGTTTAATTAGAAATAATATAAAATTGAATCACAGCTTTCCTTTCACCACACCGGTCACTTAATATTGTCCTCCCTCTTTGTATGTCAAGGGAAGCTGAATGGTATTTCCTGAATGACAGTTCAATAGAAACCTACAAATACAATTTAACAAAGATCAAGGGATACTGTAAGGATGAGGCAGATTCTTTTTCCTTTTTTGAAGGTGTGAAGAGCCCCGCTAATTACACACCTACATATTTATGCACAGTTTTTTCCCCCTCACGGTCTGTGCCTTGCTCTTCCATCCCTCCGTCACCTCTGTACGAGGGGTTCACAGCCCATGCAGGCACCAGGAAGGTATGCTGTTTATTCCCCCTGTAAACAAAGCATGGGGCTCGTCCTCTGCCAGCTCACTGTTGAATGAGATAAGCAGACCTCCTATTGCTGAATCATGATCTTTCTTTCAGGCATATGCCCCCAGGATCTATAGCAATCCCTCTAACAGCTTGAAAAATGGAAGCGTTTTCAAAGACAAGCTTGCTGGTACTTAGACTGACAGACTATGAAACCTTGCTGTTATTCACACTCTGAGAAAAGACGATTCGTTGGCTTTCAGCTCATCTTTTCATCCAATTGTTTCCCAAGCAGTTATTTAAGTGGTGATAACATTTTTTTAATTACTGGTTTAATTACAGGAAAAGTCAAGTATCTCATAGGTACAGCATTTTACATAACGAAGGAGCCAGTTTTAAAACAGCAACAACAGCAACTCAGTTATGGCTCTCTCAAATATTTAGTTCTTGAAATTTAATAGAGTGATTTTTTTCAAGCAATCTTCGTTTGGTGTGGACATTATAAATGGTTTATTCTATTTAAGATGTTCAGGAGTTGATGATAAAAGTAGCAGCAGCTTTTCAGAAAAATATTTAAATGATTTCTTAATAAATTTACTGATCTCTGCTTCTGAATCAAACCTTCCATTGTGGTAAACCAAGCCAGCCTCAGTGAGGGCTGTGAAGTCCCCTTTATTTCAAAGGGGCATTTGGCCAATTTTGTCAGGCATATGTCTCAGGTTGGGTAAAATTTGTGAACAATAGGTAGGAGTACTGAAATATTTATTCAAACAAAAGTCGCATTGACCTCCTTACATAAATAATACAGTCCTTCACTGAAGTTTTTTCTAAATACAGGTTGAGCCCAAATTTTATGCAATATTGGACCATAAGTATATTTAGTTACAGCTTTTGATGTTGGTCTAGCAGGGAAAATCCCAGTCATTTTTCAAAATTTTTTCCAGATCATTGCTACAATAGCTGTCTGTTTTTCAATACAGTAAATATTTATAAGGAAAACTGCCTGTTCAAAATAATATAACAGCTGTCTGCTCCAACATCCCCCTGGTGATTCCCTCCATTACTGTACTGCTGTTGCAGTCAATCATCCTGGTCTCTTGAAACAGCAGTCTTCAAAGTCTCTTGTTCACACAGCCAGATATGGAGAAACCTGTTGAGTTAACGGAAGATCCACTCCTAAGAGAAAAGGAGGAAAGAATGATCTCCCAAGAAGTTTAATGCCAACAGAAGGGAAAAATGCCTTTAAAATCATTATCGGCACAAGTGCTGTGCGAGGTGTGGCTGGTGGGAATGCAGGGAGAGACTGAGCAAATGTGTTCTGTGTGCATCTACCCAAACGGGAGAATGAGGGAGCCTTGTTCTCCTGTGAAAACCCAGGAACTCAAGCGTGGGCTTGCTGTGGGTTTGATGGCAGCAATCGCTGATATTATATCATGTGATGGGTCTGATGTGCAGCTGTGACTGCCGCCACTGCCCAGGGCTGATGCAGTGGGCATTTCTCATTCCTACCATAGCTTCTCATAAGCTATGGGAGAAGCTGGGAAAGTCTACACAGAAGACACTGGCCATAGAAAATACCTATACAGTGATCTCAGTATTTGACTGGGATATCTTGCCTTTTGCAAGTTCAGCCTCTGGAGCAGCCAAAGGCACCGCAGAGCAGACTGGAATCAGCATGCTCAGGCATGACTGACTATGCTCATGCAGCCTTTTCCAGTCTCAGTGTAAAGCAGCTGAAAATAGATTTTGCTTTTTTGAGATCACTGGTGGAAGATTTTTGTTTGCCTTTGTATCCCCTCAGGGGGAAGCTCTCAGTGCCCTTTCAAGAAATGTACAGTGGTGCTTTCTAAGAGAAGGCAAGGTGGAGCATTAGTTTTTTGTTAAATAACAGTTCAGAGATTCAGATTTAATCTCTATCTTTCAGTGTAATAATTTTCTTTTAAAGAGAAATGTATGTGCTGTGTGTAACCTATGGTGCTAGAGAAAGGACCCCAGATGTTGAGTATCTCCCAGTGCTCCTGATTTCTGAGCACAGCTGTCTAAAAGAAGACTCGGTGCATTTCAAGCCTTATCACTTGGAATGCAGGTGATGTACTTCACTGCCTGTTTATGCACCTGTTTAACACCAGGCTTTCTTAATATCCCTTAGGCTTCTTGTTATATGGTTTTCCTAGGCAGCCCCAAAAAGCAAAGCAAGATGGTGTCTAAAAGGTTTCCATTATAAAGACTGAAAGAAAATATTCTTTTTTTTTTTTACACAGTTCTTTTTACAGGGCAGATATACACCTTCCAGCTCTGCATTAAGCAACATGTATAACAACTGTTACTTGTTTTCTTTCAGTAATTAATGTAGTCAATACTATGGGCCAAGGATTGTACCTATTCTGTGCCATTTTTTGTGGTACAGTGAAAGCTGCAATGTTGGTCACTCTTGACTTTTGATTAAAAAAGTCCATACCACTGATTTTTTACCACTGCTTGCTTTCAGCTGACAATGTAGGGATCTTATCTTAAGCTATATGGTATTCAGAAGAGTAAGGAAGGTGTAAGTATGCTACTGATGCATTGTATGAATCTTAGGTTGATTTTGAAACCTGAACAGGGATTGCAGTAGTCATAGGGATTGCAGCAGCCACAGTAGTGAGATTTTAGAAGGTTACCTCTCCAAATATCATTTGGTTAACATGTTTGAATGGGGCTGCCATAATTTGAATGTCTAGGCAAAAAAGATGTAACTTTGTCCACTAGAGATTTCAGAGTATGATGAGTATAATTTTCTGAAGGGTTGTTTTTGGTTTTTTTTCCTTTTTTAAAATTAGTTTAGAGCTTCTATTAGTCTCTAAGTTATTTCAGTAAGAAATGAACCTCAAGAAGAGCTAAAGGAATAGTCCTTTCCACTATTTATACCATATGTATTTGGAAAAAATGCTGAAAATGCCCTAAAGTGTAACATTCTTTCAGAGCATGTCTGGAACTCTGCAGCAACTTTTGACTGCCCTGATCGTTCTGACAAAGCTGGTGGGAAAACATGGGTAATACAGAAAAATAGAAAGAATATAATTATAACTATAATCAAAATTAGCTATTTTTTTTTCCTAAATGGCATATTTGAAAGCAATTACTATCTATATAATTGCGTGTGTGTGTGTGGTAATCCATTGCCTGTGGAAATTCACACAAGAATTTGCTTCAAACTAATATTCTAATAAATTCTTCACTAAGAATTATGCATGGTACATAGTATTGTCTTTCCCTGGACTTAAGAAGTCAAGTGTAAAGAATTTTACAAATCTTTCAAAAGCTTTCCCTGATCCATTGAACTTAAAATAGATTAGTCTCAAGGGAAAGGCAACTTTCCAGACACTGCAATTATAGTGAATGATAGCAAGCCAGAGACATCTGTTTAATGGAAACCTACAGACCAGTACGGCTAAATACATAATTCACTTTTTCTTCCTCCTTGCAACAAGGATTCTGTCATGTGCCACTGATCTACTCAATACCAACATCTCTGCCCAGGCCAAAAGTGAAAAGAAAAAAGAAAAAAAGAAAAAAAAAAAAAGAAAAAAGAAAAAAAAAAGTAATAAGAGATGTATTTGACATGCAGTGGTGTAATAAAAAGTTACAGGTGATTGAAATTAGTTCTTCACTCGCCAGAGAGACTTGCAAGAGAACACTAGGAAGAGATATTTTACTCTGCTTCTGGAGGTACTCACCCAGATATTAATAAAACTGCTATGCAATGCCTTGAGGACTCAACATCACAACTTTCACCAGGCAACTTGCTGAAGAGAATAATTATATACAAATCATGTATTCCTCTATACAGTCTTTTAAGCAGAGGGATTAGCTCTTCTAAGCGTGAGAAAGCTCCAAATAGAAGCAATTTCAGGGGATAAACATAATGTTAAGAATTCCAAACCCCACCTATGCAATGACTAAGGCTCTGCAGCCACACTATACTGCACTATACTCCTTCAGTTGTCAGAAAAAAACATTATTTAGGTCCTACATCTAAAGGAGCATGACTGCTACTTGGAGGAGATGTTAAAATAGGCTAGAAACTGCTTATAGTGTAGGAAGCATCCGTGCAGGTTCAGTGAGCCATAGCCTGTTAGGGAAACTTCCCTGCCCGACCATCCAGGAGCCCCTCTGGCAGTCACAGGCAGCCACCTGGGCTGGGACCGGGGCCCCTCCCCAGCTACACACCCCACACTCAGACAGTCACACCAGGTTTCCTCACCCCAGGTCTCCCTGGGGTATTGCTTGGTCAAAGTTAGAACATGTAATTCAGATTGCTGAAATATGCAGAGAAAGACATTACAGCTGTACGTAGCTTGACGCTGTGTTTTAAAATGGGCATAGAAAATGGCTTCCCCAAACAGTTTCAAACATGGCTCATTTTCGGGCCTTCTATGTAGCATTATTCTAATTTTGTGTCCTGGTGTTTATTGCTTTCTTTACCTTCCTGTAGGAAGGGTGCAGAATTTAGCATCATTTGAGGATCCAACAGTAGCAACTGATGGATAACTCAAAAACCCCCGTTTTTTATGTTCACTTCATTTGTTAGGGGAGCATCCTGAAAAGATCTGAAGCAACTGGAAATTGGTAAAGTAAATAATAGAAGAAAGATGATTCTGGGTAATTTTTTGCAGCTATATATCACAAGAAAAACTGTATAACCAAAAAGCTTCTATTGGAAAACTCTTGAGCAAGCTTATGATGTGGAGCTACTGTTTCTGAAATATAAATTCTCACCTATAGCAGCTGTTAGCACATAAATTTTGTTATGTCAGTTGCTGCTCATAAACCCTCATCATGATTTAGCCTAAACTCCTTTATGCAGTAGCCCTCTCCCACTGAATCCTTAAAATACCTTTTTAAAAATACAGAGATAAGCAATTTGCTGGGAATTATTAGGAGCTCTCCATATTAATATGCAGTCCAGAGAACTTCTATCCACAAAAAAGTATTAAATGGAAAGCATATCTGCCAGCACGCCAGTCACGTGTTAACTCCTCCAGAGACCCATCCCTTTTCATGGCCATTTCATGCATTCAGGAAATACAATAATCAGCCATATTTTGGCTCCTCAAGGTGCCCACCTTTCCTCACTCTGTTTCTGGGCTCCTTCTCAACAGAAGGCACTAATCTGAACCCAGGCAGCAAATAAAGGGAATCAGAAATAAGGTTCCTGGGCTTGCCAGGACTTGTGATACTACTAGGTTTTTTGAGCTCAACGTACTGCCTTAATTTTTAGCATTTTGAGCAAGGTGCTTGTAGTCAGGAAGGAATCTAATTATCATTAATCCTGTGCAGCCCTGAAAAATCAAGTTGGGGTGATTTAGCTGCCCAGAGTCAACACTGGAGTTTTGCTGCTAATAGGGGAATGTGCTACAGATACTGTGGTGCCTCCTTAAGTCCACCAATGATTTTAGGTCTTTCAGAAGCTGAGCTAGTTAACCAGTGTTTAAATTTAGATATTTTAGGTTGTATGTGTAAGAGGCTGATGTTTGAATTCCAACTGGACTATTTTCTCTTCCTTCAAATAATTTTAAATTAAATCCTTACATTATCCATTATCACTGTGCCTCTTAAAGTATGAATTTAATGACAAATTTGTAATTCTACATAACAATCTATTCTATAGCTTATATCTAACACATTTTCTTTTTCCTCAGAGTGTCTAAATATGTTTTCTAAATGTTTGTAACCTATTTTCTTCCCTAACCTGTATCTTATCAATCTTTGATCCATAACAGTTTCTCACACCTGTGTGGCTTAATCAGAATCTCTCTGGATGAGGCAGTAGCATTGTTCCAAAGCTCTTTAATCATTGCATTGAATTAATGCAATTACATGCCTGATGCATTACAAATCTCACCTCTGGTCTCCATATTTGCAGCTTCTTTTGAGCCCTTTGTAGACCACCCCCCCCCATCATGGAGGCAGGATTTCCAGACTCCACAGGCTTATCTGTTAGCGTTACTAAATAGAGCAGTACGTAGAGAGATGTTTGCTGTAGAAAGAAGGAAGAGAAAGAATAAATAGCACACTAGCAAATAAAATAAGTGTTGCTTTATTTTCTTGGCTAAATGGCGTCACTATATGTGTAATTGAAACGGGTTATGTATTCAAGAAAGAATTTTCACTGTTTCAATACCATACTCTCAAGGTTTGAAATCTAAGTGCTTAGTTATACAATTAAATTGCGTAAAGGAATTGTTCCTTGAAATAATGAAACACTGAGACTCTTGCATTTCAGAGGGAAAAGGCTCCAAGGGAGTAGAAGGTAACTCAGACAGAAATGTTCACAAGAATAAAATTTAATATAAAGCTACAAAGAAATAACTTTCTTTTGTAAGCAAAGCGAATTCTGATAAGAAACAGGTCTGATTTTTTCAGTGTTCCTTCTGGCTGCAGGATGTGGTACTACTTTTCAGCATATTCCCTGCAGAGTTGAATCAATGCAACCTTAATGATATCAGTGGAATAACAATAACAATTTATGTTATCTGAAGATGTGTCCCTTCATATTTAATGCTTAACCTATTCAATTTTGTCCTCAATTTTTAATGGTTACTATTCCCAAAGAGAATTTCACAATCCATGCTTGCTTTAATTTATTTGAAACCAAAATGCATGAAACCCTGGCAGATATCTCTATAGAAAAAAAAAAAAAAAGAAAAATTCAACCCTGTCACTCATAGAGCAGTACTGACAAATAGATAGGCAAGGTCTAATCAGAAATGCAACACTGATACAAACCAGATGCAGAATGACATGGGCACTCTATTGATAGGGGTTCAGCTGATGTCCTGTTGTAAAGCTGATTGCCTGACGATTCACAAACTTCATCAGAACTACTCATTTTTTTTTAAGAGTATGAAAAAAATTCTTTATTCTAAATTTAATTCTGTATAGCTAGGTAAAACTCAGATTAAAGTTATTGTTCCTATAATATTTGGTTGTGGTTTAGTTTTAATGAAAATTGTGTGTTCAGTTAATGACATCAGTAATAAACATAACAATTTAGCTTCGGTCTTTTTCTCTGTGGATTTTGGTAAGGATGACCTTTCAGTATTATGAGGGGATTTAATTAGGAACACTTCTGAGAGATTCAATGAGTTGTTTTTAAATATATGATATTTACAATTGGAGGCTTTGAATTGGAAACTGTTCCTTTTTTTGTTCCAGCTGTTTGGCCTAAGATGTGAGATGGAGGATTTATTAAACCACAGAAATATGTGAGGAAGATTAAAAGACACATGGCTGGTGGACAATGAAGAACATTGAGATCAGGGTACTGAGAGGATGTAAATGGAGCATGAGGGAACTGAGATCAGTGGAGGATGTAGGAGTAGAAGAGGTCACAGCAAATGGGAGACATCCACAGGGTCAGAGAGACAAGGTGTGGGTATGCACAGTGATTAGAGAGACGGAGAACTGAGCTAACAGGAAGAAAAAAGGAATGAAAAAATGTTAATTTCCCTCATGTATTCCTACCATATCCTGTACAGACTCAACTCCCACACTCAAAAAAGTCTTTTTGCATGGCTACCATCCACAGTACATGATCTCTGTTTGGGTCAGGCTTGTATAAAATATGCTGGGGTTTAACCTTTCTCCAGCAGAGTTTATGATTAGCCCAGTTTAAACTGGTGTTCATTAAAACAAATCATAAGCAGAAACTGCTGCCAATAGGGAGTTAATATTGAAAGTATGCTTCAGTGGAGTCCAGCCAACAAAATACCCTTTTCCACACAAAAAATCATCACCTTTTGAAAACCCAAATGTTAGGGAGTCTGGTAATGAATGGTTCAAGAGATGCAGCCAGTTCACAACTGAAACTTAATCCTTCCTTACTCACTGCTACCCTACTCAGCATATGCCCACCCATCCCACTTAAATGGTCCCAGAGTAAAGCTTGCAAAAAATGTATGCAAAGGTCAGAATAGCAAATTGCTATAAAAGGTCCACTGTGGGAATCAAGTATGACAGGTGATCAGTGTTAAGGAAACAAAGAATGTACTGTAAAGGCATTGCTCTCTCTCCCTGCCCCAAATGGCCTTGAAATGCTCTACCTCAATAAGAAAATCTAATAATGTTCTGCCTTATTAATAAACACACTGTTTTTATATTGCAATAGATTTCATTAGGACACTAGATTTGGCTTTCTCACTGTTAATAGAGGCTGCATATTGAATTGTTCTATTTTTTTGCCCATCTTGCAATGAAAAAGCAATAATTATTCTATTATAATAAGGGCAGGAGGATGATTAATTATCTTTTCATGCTACACATGTAGGTAAAAGGACCCTTTCCAAATCTGTTCTCTTTTTTGGGAGGATCTTACAGATCTCCTAAGACTGAACATGTTTTATGTTGCTCTTCTCTGGACAGAAATCAGACAAATCAGAGCAGACCCTTTTTTTAGGTTTTTTTTTTTTTTTTTTTTTTTTTAAGTAAAAAGCAAATGCCTCTGGCCAGCAGTAATTGCATTTTCAGCTCTGAAGTTGCCTCTGGGTCTGTCATGCATCTAACTAAATATCCTTTTTCTCAGTGAATCACAGGGTTTCTTTGTTTTCAGCTAGTTACAAATGTCTTGTGCAATGCCTGTCCTGCAAAGCTATGAAAAATACTTCATACATCGTGAATAAAGATGGCAAATTCAAAGCTCATACAGCCAGGTGCAGACTGCCCACTTTATGCACCTCATTTAGGAAATGCAATCCATTTTTCTATTAATTGTTGCCAGGTGACTCTGTTTAGTCTGGACAGTCAATGGAGGGAAGGAGACACCTCATTTACACATCTTGACTTGCTCTTAACAGTGGACTCTACTCAAACCAGCTGGTTTTGGAGGTTGTACTTAGATTTTGGAGTCTTTTCCTGGAGTCATGAATCACAATATTACAGAAAGCCCTTCCTATTTGGGTCCCAGTTCTAACCTTAAATACACAAAGAGACAGGATCTTGTAGTGATCCTGGCTGAAGCCTCCTGGGAGCTTTTCCTACTCTTGTAGAAGAGGCTGCTCTTTCCAAGAGTGCAGAGGGGACCACACAACAGCCATCTGGCCTCAAAGAAAATCAGGTGATCTCACTGTGCTCTTGCTGGGATGCTTCAAAAATGAGTGATAGCTGCTCCAGGTTTTGATTTCATGCGCCTCTAAATACCAAAAAGGAGAGAGGCAGAAATGATTTCACACCTCTGGAGGAAGAATGTTTCCTAGAACGTGTAACTCATGCTTATGGCTATGGTTGTCCCTTTCAAACAAAGCAAAGGAACAAAGCAACCTCATAGTGCAGAAAAACAGCAGAAAACTGCCTTTTTAAAATAAATTAATTAACAAACAATGAATATCTGGAAAACTCTGAGGGTCTGGAACTCCTCAAAATTTTCAGTCTTTTAGGTAGATAAAACCATTCACTAAGGAGTATCCACACAGTGTTAGCCAGTAGCATGTCATTGTCTTTTATGGGAAGAGGGAAGAGTGATTTACAGTAATTACATACAGTTGTCAAGAGAAAGAAAATTTAAGACTGTTGATGTGAATTTAACCCATTTGCTCATTTGATAAAAAAGTCAACTCTGTTGAGTAGAATTTAGTCTTCAATACAAACAAAGTCTTCATTTTGTATAAAAAAGATACTTAACGATATAGCACTCCAGTTCTTAGAATTTAAGATAGAGCATTTGTCAACTGCTTGATATAAATGACAGATGTTTATATGTAATAGAGCAGTGGAACAAATTTTGTTAAGAAGGGTATGAACCAGATGTTCACAATATTGCCTTTTTGAGAGGAAAATGACTTTTTACATTGTCTATGACTCACAAGCCAAAAGAAAATGTGTTTATCACAGGAACTCACACTTGAGACCTTATCCTTTCAGCAGCAACATAAAAATGATAAAGTATTTGGACATAAGAAAGTATCTAAACAGCTCCTGCGTTTTATACACACTTGCAGGACCATAATATGAAATTTTTCACACTTTATTTATCTGCATTGTATCAGATTTAAATCTAAGCACAAAGGATTTAAAAGGACTACTGCCTGCAACATCTGCTTAATTATTTTTAATCAATCATAGTGAAATCTGGAGGATTTTGGGGAGTAAATATGACACAGTCCTTTTTTTTTTTTTCTTCAGCTTTATTATTCTGAACTCAGAAATCAAAGCATTTTAAATTGCCTGTGTTCCTCTAAGTGATACCTGCTCACTATGCTGAAAAAGGGTTAAAAGACTTAATTTTCCTTAGTCCTTGTGTTACTTCTGGCAAAGTTTTCCTCCTCTGTTAATCGAAATGTGAATGGTAATCCAGAAACTGCAGATTTTACCCCAATTAACACTCAGAGTAGCTTGAAAAACAACAAGCAAGACCACTTTAATTTCTACTTGTAGAATGTTGGATTTAATCCCCTGTTTTAGAGATTGAATTGGGGCCATAGAATAGGGAGAGGGTCCCTTGTTAAAATAGATTAATTCTTTGAAAGTATGCAAGAGGTGGATGGAATGGAAGAGAGTCTCCTTTGATAAACATTCAGCATTCAGTTCCTCATTAGTCTGCTAAGGTTATGCATTTTGAGAGTCAAATGAATGTTGTTGGGCTAGAGAGACTTATTAACAGATGTCCATGACAACCTCGAGACAGCATGTTAGTCCAAGACCAGCAGCGTATCTAAAAACTTTCAGAAAATTGGCTGCATTTTGCGATCTTTACACAATATTCTTTATGTCTTTTCTAACCCCATTATATACTGTGCTGCTTATGGTCACATTCCACACCAAAAATAGGATTCTAAAACCTCTGAGACAACTTCTTTTGGCAAAAATGGTTATATGAAAGCTGAATTTGTCTTCCAACACACTTGACATATATGGAGAACATTTTTCTTTGCACTTAGGGAAGTTTTCACAGGTGCTTAAAGGAATCTTAATCCCAAATAGTGGCAAGATAAATTCATACTTTCTGATTATTGTGTCCAAAGTTTATTACGATAGATGGGAAAAAAAAAAAAGAAAGAGAGGAATATCTTGTTAATTGCAACATTATCTTTTTTTAATATAACTAAGTATATCCTTCCTAGGATATATGATTGTTTTAGTAATTTGATGCTACCCTGTAATGCTGAAGGAAAATTAATGATGTAGATGCCAAGACAGAGTGCAGGCCCTTTAGAATGTTCTTTCCAATCAGCAGGAAACAAAAATGAATTATCAGTGATGGTGATAGCCCATGTGATGAAAAACAATAAAAGAACAAGTTATAACTCAACACTGTTCATTCAAATATTTAAGGTCCATATGAAAGTATAAGAAATGGGAAGAACATATGATTTTCTTAGATCACTTTCACTGCATGAGGCATTGGCACTGCACTTCACTGGAGTGCAAAAATGCCAGCAAAGCTATAAGTCAGGTATTTGTAGTTTATTTTATTAGTACTACGCTGAATTGCAAAATAGATAAAACAATTTTATGGCTTACATCTGGTTGAATAAAAAAACATATGGCTATGGAGTAAAGCATGTGCAGCTGTAATTTACTGTAAATATCCACCTCAAGATAGCTATGGAGATAAAAAACTTATGGCATGCACTCAGGGTTTATCCCACTATCCATCACTACTTGAATATTTATGACACTCTGACATTTGTGGTTTATATGTTAATTAACTACATTTTAGGATCTTTCTTTAGGGTACTTTCTTCTATGTATGACAGATATGAGTTCACAAGCAGTGGACACTTTTTCTCCTAATATACTGGTTTAGCACATCCTTCATTACAGAGTGATCATAATAATAGAGTTACTATTGATATTGTAGGAAATTTTCTAATGTAAACAAAAATGTGACATATTTCTAATGCTTTATTTTAAAAATCTTTCCTTAATCATATTTTCTATGAACATGGACAAAGAGTTTCTTCCCTTGTTTTTATTCTTTCAGGAAATAACAAGAGATTAAATTAATCAGGCTTTGCTGATTTGGGGGCAATACCACTAAGAATGGAATTTTTTTTAGAATTGTTATTTTTATATTTTGCATTCACAAATCAAGAATACTGAACCTTTTTGGACCCTTTTATACATTACTCTGGGATTGGATTGATAGGTAATATTTTTTGTCAAAGTTTGGATTGACATTTATTTAATAATTTGATTGATTAGATGAGTTGTGTCTGAATTATTCCATCAGCTTGAGTATTACCTAGACTGCAAGATCAAAACATAGTTTTGAATTTGGCATCTTAGCTTCAGAATTTATTTCTGTGACTTTGGACAGGGACCTATGTCACAATCCAGGTTAGAGAGGACTGTATTTCTGGTTCGAATCTGAATGTGGACAAAAGGGATTACACAGCAATGATACTACAATCGCCATGTCTGTATTGCAGTAAAATGTGGCATCAGATTTTGAAATTTGTATTGATACCAATCAGTATTGATGCTAAAAGGCTAGCCTGAACCTCAGTTAGTGCTGAACCCAGGAGAAAGCTTTATTATTCCACTATCTCATCCCAAGGGCCTCTGGCAGACCTTTGCTGTGCACCTATATCTCCTTTCCAGTTGTTGAAAGGTCTCCTTGAAGGATTTCTCTTAGCATCTAGTATCTCCTTCAGGCACGTGTCATACCTGTGAATAAAGGAATCCCATAGCGACATAGATGGACCTCTTTTCTTCATCTGTCCTCTATAGGAAAGAGTTTTCCTCATTTTCAATATCCTTGCAGAAGAGATGGCGTAGCATTGAATATTGACTTGAGTTTGACAGTTTTCACCTTTCCAGACAGAATAGTGAGTGGCGAGATTATCTCCATATTTCCTTAATACAAAATATTTTTGTTTGGGAATACAATTGTGCTTATGGAAACTGAGCTTGCTGATCCATTAGTCAGTGTCAGAAGGAATATCAGTATATCAGTGACTGAAGTAGTGAAAGTAATTGCAAGAGAAGTCTGGAACAAGTGAAAGATGAAACCCTGTATTTATCCAAAGAAGATTCCTGTAGTCAACATGAAACAGGGAGGAAAATGTCATCTCTTAGTTTGTCTGGAAAAAGGTTAGTGGGTATGTGACTGGTCCTGTGACTGGCCCTGTAGAGCAAAAAAAAAAAAAAAAAAAGAGAAAGCAGAAGTCTCTATGAGACCTGAGACCCGGGGACACTGCATCTGTTGCTGCAACTTATTTTTCCTTTCCTGCTCTGATAAATGCTTGTCCCAGGATCTTACTTCAATCAAAACCCATACCTGAGGGATAATTCATTATATAGTGCTGTCTTTTGGAGTTGTCTCTGAAAAGCAGTTGCTGTTTTGAGGCAAAGCAAAATACAATATGGATCCTTTAAGTCAGGTGAAGGGTAATAAGCAATTCATACCTCCACAGTAATTCCATATGCAAAAGCAAGGACTAGTTGTCTTTCTGTTTTGAAGCACATTTAATAACACTTTCTATGAAATCTAATCAGTTTGGGTCCTTGCTATTTCATGCATCAGTTCTTCTCTTCTGTTACTCTATGGGGTTTGCAACACCCTGCGTTTTAGATGGACTGTGATCTAGCCAAGGATGCGCTCATGCATGGCTCCAGTGAGCTGCAAGCTGTGTAAGAAAAATTTGGTGTAACTTCAGATTCTCCTATGGAGTAATGTATTACTCTGGGTTACCCATGGGGTTGAAGCTGTTGCTACCCCGGATTTTTTGTCGTTTCTGTGTGTCTAAGTCCTGATGCAAATATTCTTCTCTTTCAGAAGAGATGGGTTTTAATTCAGTGAGGTGTCTGGCTGGAGAAATGTCAGGCGTGTTTCAGAGTTGATGCCGTTGAATCACTGCTGCAGTTTTTCTTCAACAGCTGGGGGGAGCAGGAGAGCCGGATTATCTACCCGGCCCCATATTAGAATTCTCACCCCAATCATTTGCTACAAAGGAAAATAAGGAAAGCAAGACGATGAAAACTAATCAAACAAAGAAGGAAGACTTAAGAAACCCCCAAAACATTGAAAGGCATATCTTAAAGCAATTTCACAAGAAAATAAGATCAAAACCAAAGCAAATTGCATGTGACCTATGAACTCAGAAAAGCGACAATTACACAAGAGACTACACAAAAGACTATGCCCTATCATTAACTCTTCTTACTCAGCTACATTCTCCGTCAGTAATTATGACAGTCATGAACAGAAAACAGATTGATCAATGCAGAATCTCTTGGAAGACAGAGAAAAAAAACAACACATAAACCCAAACCAAAACAATAAGAAAATTCCTTATCAATAAAATTTCTGCCAAGCTACAGGAACAAATGAAATGTAAATTTAACAAATTAACCATGTGATTAACACACAGTGGGATCACTTCAGGCATTTTGCTTTGCTTCCTGCCAGAATGTAATCCTACTGAGAGTTATTGCTGCATCAATATTTCCACAGTGGTATCATAAAAAGAATTCAATGACATTATAGAAACTGCAGCTCTCTACTTTCAAAGCTGTAGTTTGAAACAAATTCGTGTTTTAAACATTAAGGTGCTTTATTGCTACTTGTTATGTACCT
Source organism: Pardalotus punctatus (assembly GCA_013400915.1). Classification (NCBI taxonomy): domain Eukaryota; kingdom Metazoa; phylum Chordata; class Aves; order Passeriformes; family Pardalotidae; genus Pardalotus; species Pardalotus punctatus. The sequence continues at coordinate 423,434 of VZTX01015735.1, read as the reverse complement.
TAAAGGGCAGAAAAAAAACCAAAACAGCAGTCTTTTGGAGCCAATTGTGGGTTTGAATTTGACATCACTTTCATTCTGTTCCTTTTGAAAGCTCTCTTTGAGGCAGTGTTAGGATCAACCTCTTTAGAATGATAAAAGCCTCCCATCAGTATGGCCTGGTCTGTAGGTTGGGGTGCTAAAGCTTAAATTAAATGTATATAACCAATCGTACACAGAATTCAGAATAAAAACAAAAAATCCCTTTCTGATGCATGCAGTTGTGGCAAGTGTTAAATAATACAACTCTTGGTTTCTTTAATTTGTGGGAAGAAGGGAAATCTTACGTGTGCATCTTGTGTTTTAGGAAGCAGAGCTCATCTCCCTCCTCTGTAAAAGCAGATCTTTAAAAAGAGTTGAACAGCAAACAGTATTTAAATCAGTGTCACCAATGCCATTTAATCACATGCAGGCTTAGTAACTAAAAACAATACTTGAAAATAATTTTCAGATCAAAAAATGAGCAGTGGATTTTATTAATAATAGACTCTTATATGATTTTTTATTTTCCTTTCTATTTCAGTCAGATGTAGGTTTATGTTCTAAAAGTTTTTGCATGCAGATGTAAGGAAAATGTAGTGCTTACTCAAGCCAGTTGGGGATGATGGCTTAGACATTTTTGTGGCTGGTGTCAGGATTGCGAAATATCTTTAGTGTCACTTCACAGGATACTTCATTTCTTTTTTCAGACTTTCCCTATATAACATCCAATTATTAGATTTTATGTGAGTGAAGTGATTTTCACTCTGAATGCATATTAAAGAGAACACATGTTTTCATTTTATGGACCTGTAACACTGAATCTTTACTAAAAGAGAATAAAATACTTATGAAAGGTTGTTACAGAGAGTGCACGGAAAAAGCAGTCTGGGTCTTATTTGCCAGTTCCTTTGAGCAGTTACATTCCTCCTCCCATGTATCAATACACATGAATTTTCACTTATCATAGTTGCACTAAAAACTGCTGCTACTCTGGTAATCAGTAAAATCAATAGAGCCTTAACACAGATGGAAAGAGCAGTAAAGACCACACTCTCAGCCACAGCTGAGGAATATGATGGGTCGAGAGGGGGTTCTTAGACGTAAATCTGAGAAAGGCTGCTGCTAACACAGACGTAATTCAGCACAAAGCCACGGCTCCCATGCACTGTGCTAGCTGGTGCTGACCATTTTGGCTTCTTCTGCAGCAGTAAATTAAACATGTCTAGGACTGCTCTCTGGCCAGCTGACAGGGAGCAACTAATGCCAGTGCTATTAAACTGTTCCTTCTCTCCTGCTAGGAATTGTCTCTGGCCAATTCTTGCTCCCGAGCCATGCCCAGGCACAGGCCAAAAATGTGTCACTGGGTGCAGTGATGCTGGTACTCACTTAACAGCGCTTAGGGTTGATTTTCAATGCCGAGATATATCTCTGGGTATGTCTCTTGGGACAATTGATTTTATCAACTGGTACATACCCTAAACACTGAACACAAGCACTGGGTGCTGTCTTGGTGTTTAACCTTGGGTTTATTAGGTGAAAATCTCTGATGTTTGTTTCTTATCTGTGAAATGAACAAAAGCATTTTTGTGCTTCACAGGCTACCAGGAGAATAAACATAGTAAAAAGCTAGGAATTATATGATAGTGAGGCTTCTGATTTCTGTAATCAGAATAACTACATCCCTTCCTGTCCCATGCTGTTTGTTCCATTCCAGAAGCTGAAAGGAATGAAACAGATTAAAGTAGGATAACGGGTTGCCAGCCCAGAGAATTCCTTTGCCATCTGGGGAAATGTGTTAATTTTTCAGTTCTGCTTTCTCTACCAGATTGTGGTTTCTGTTTTGGACAAAGACGTGTAATACAGAAAAATAAACCCTGCCTTTCCCCCATACTAAAAAGTCAACTTTTTATTAATCCTATAATTCTTTTATATAATTTGTAAAGGAAAATTCTCTTCTTTTTTAATAATCAGCCAGCCTAAATTCCAGCTTGGAATGTGCTCTTGTAGCCAAGGCATAAGTATAAAAGCAGTGAAAAGGAGGGAAGAGATTTACAATGGAAATTCTGACAATCACTTTGCAATAATAGGGCTTGGAGACACCTGCTTTAATCAAGGTGGTGTGAATATTTAAAGTGGTCTATTTCTTGATTTTCAGTTCAGCTGATGAAATCATAATTTCCAGTGAAATATTTTTTTCCTCAGGGATGCATGAGGGAGAAAGAATGTGAAAGATCCTAATTCTCTATTCACTTGGTAGAAATAGACTATAGCTTCTTTAACCCTCCTGATTCCAGGGCTGGCAGATGGAACTGAAGAAATTGCTTTTGTTTAGAAGTGATTCTTTTGAGTGATAGTTCAGTGCAGATACAAAGCTGGTTTAGGGTGACAGTAACTCATGTAGTTCGACCACACCATGGTTTCTCTCTGGTGTGGGAATGATTTGCTAAACTTTCCTTGAATTTGGTAGCCACTGTTGTGCTGTAAATAACACAGAGAAATTTGGGCTTCTGAAGAAAGACAATTGTTCATTGGGGAGGCTGACTCACACTACTTTGCACTTTATTTCCATCAGTAGTGGAGTGATGCTACTGATTTTCAGGTGCTGTATGCTGATTCTTGCCATGCTGAATGAAGATATGTTACTAAGGATGACATATCCAAAAGAATCCATAATGACAGGCGTACCTTTTGTCATGGTATAACCCCAGCTGGCAGCTCAGCCCCACTCAGCTGCTCACCCACTGCCCCTGGTGGAATGGGGGAGAGAATTGAAAGAGTAAAAGTGAGAGGACTCATGGGTTGAGATAAAGACAGTTTAATAGGGAAAGCCGTGCATTCACATAAAGCAAAACAAGGAATTAATTCACTGCTTGGGCAAGCAGGTGTTCAGCCACCTCCAGGAAAGTTTGACTCCACACATGTAGCGGTGACTTGACAAACACTGTCAATGTACACCCCCTTCCTCCTTCTTCCCCCAGCTTTACATGCTGAGCATGACAATGCATGAAATATCCTTCTGTTCAGCTGGGGTCAGCTGTCCCAGCTCTGTCCCCTCTCAGCTCCTTGTGCATTCTCAGTCTGATGAGAGTGAGAGTCAGAAAAGGCCTTGACACTGCACAAGTGCTGCTCAGCAAGAGCAAAAGGCATCTACATATAATCAGCACTGCTTTCAGTAAAACTTTAAAACACAGCTCCATCCCAGTTACCCTGAAGGAAATTAATTCTACCTTAGCCAAAACCAGCACACCTTTTCAAACACTGAGTTATATCTTCATGCAGGATACCTTAGGAAGGTCCACACACTTCCAGAGTGCTGTGTCATTTAGTTTACCAAGGATTTGTTTCAGCACTACAAAATAGTTGGCATATTTAGAGAACCACTCTAGGGAGTTATATGACTGACAAATTTATGTGAAGACCACATGCCTTGCATGCATTGTCAATTACATATCATGTCCGATGAAGAAACTGGAGAAAAATGAATGACTGGAAAAAAAGGGTGGTGAACTAAAAATAAGACTCCATAAAGAGTTAGTGTTATCTAATGTTCCAACACCATCAACAGTATAGAATATATACACCATAATCATAATTTTTATGTCAAAAGATTAGAATAGTAGGAGTACAAAGCAAAGGGAATGCTACTTTCCCTGTCTTGGTAGCTTAATTTTTTACCAGTACTGTTCTGTTTGAGTGCTGTTGCATTCTTTATTTTTCCAGTTTCTTGGTCAGTTAACATGTTAAATATGGTAAGGCTCACCAGTGTCTGACTTTCAAGTTCATGTAAGCTTTACTATAAATTATAATGTTATAATATTTAGCCAAGTGGCTTTTTAGCTGCTTTTTCCCAGTTCATTCCCAGTTGCTTCTCTGGCTACTGTCTATTATTTAGATAATAATATAAAGTTCCAAGAAATAACATGCAATCTCTACTGGATGGAAAAGTAATTACTTTTTGACTATGGCCTAATTGTGCTGTTCAGTTCTGCCCTGCTTTATTTGATCTGATTTGACCTTCTTATTCTGTGACCATAGAAACCACTTGAAACGCGTGAGGCATGGCAGTTAAGGATGTCTTTCTCTAATTCTCTTTGCTTCTTTCTTGCTATTATTTCTTGTTATTTTATTTCACTAGATTTTCCTCCTGTTCAGGTCTTCTAGTTTTTACCAAGGTTTGAAGTTCTCTTTCTTGTAGTTGTTTCAATAATTCCTCATGCTTTTCCTTGCTTGGTGGCTGTTCATCCTTTCATGGGCATAAACATAATTCTTCCAAACATCTATGGTCAATGAACATTTCCTCTTCTTCAGTAAGAGGTCATACTGTGAAACTGTCAGACTAAACACTTTTTTCTACTTTGTTATCTGCAAATAATACTTGTTATCCAAGTAAACAATAGTGACTTGTCTGTCCTGGACTTGGCTCAGCTTCATGGTTTAATTCAGAACTTGGATTTAAGAGGAAATTTAGTAGTGTCATAAGCTGACAAATGCTCAAACTCCTTGGAGGAAAGTAGGAGCATTCAAGATGGTCATGATAAACTGTGAGAAGAGATTTGCAAAGTAAAACCAATATAAATAAACAAAGTGTTATGCCTAGGAAGAAGGAAAAAAAGAAATAAAAAAGAAGAAATATGAAAAGGGGATTAAATAGCTGGTGATTAATATACAAAAAAAAAAAAAGGCAGAAGGCTATCTTGGATCATATATATTGTACCTTAATGAGACTTAACATTTAAGTCAATATTACATAGTCCGGAGAAATTCCATGGATTCTGGAATACGTGCCTGACACTTACAAATCCACATTAGGATGGGACCCCCATGCACACAAGCTTCTACAAACCAGGAGTCTTGGCTTTATACACAGACACTGTGTCTGTGCCACACTGCTCTTTGGAGAATAGTGATGGTGGGACACTGCAGCATCCTACAGCAAGCATTCATCAAATACAAAATCTTGCAGCATCTATTGTACAACTACTGCAAAAGAAAAAAGGAATCCTGTTCAGGAATATACTGACTGGAGTACTGTGCCTGTGAAAGAGCAGGTAATTATTTACTTCCCATTAGTATCTAAGTTTCATCAGCCTAGGCTTCATCTTTCTATGCAGCTGTCACACTTCAAGAAAAACTGTCAAGAATCTGTAAAACAGTATCAAGAAGCAAAAGAGGTTAGATAGCTGTCCTGTGAGGATGGGAATGGAGTTTGCTTAGTCTAAAATAGTAATGACTAAAGAGGAGCATGATTACATTATCTTCTAATGTGTAAAAGATGCCACAAAGATGGTGGTGGTTAATTGCTCAAAATAACCCACTGATGGAAATGTGAAATACATTCCTTCACAATTTCTAAGGAAATAGAATGGCTATAGAACCAAAAGAGGCTGGAATAAGCTTCCTAGAGAGACTGTGGTCTCTAGTATATAGGGTTTAGGACAACACACACCCATTGTGTGGGTCTTGCCCTGCTACTGTTGGAGGTACTAACACCTTCCAGCTCGATAAATGAAAAAAGAGACAGCATGAGACAATATCAAGATATTGTATTACTTGGCACTAGGATTGCATTATTTGTCTTCCAGGAAAGAAGACAATACACTGTCACATGGAGGAGTGGTTTTATGGATGTTTCTGATCACAGCGTTATGGAAAAGCAGTGATGGAAAAGACCTCAAAGTATGTTTCGCTCTAGCCCTTTAAACTGGAGAAGATTCAAATACCTCTGCTGCTTCATAAGTGATGCAGAACAGTGTGTTATTTACAATTCTAGATTGATTCATCCTTAGTGTTGAATTTAAACATTATTATAGGTTCCTTTGGCTGGTGTTTTTCCTTCAATCATAAAAAACCCCTTTATTTACGTTTGAGAGCACATTACACCTCTGGGGAAGCTACATTACTAGAGTAAAAATTAACCTTGGGCCTGTATTTCTGATTTTTTAATAATTTCATTCAAAACATTTCAAAGTATGTAATTTTGATGTGGTTTTTAATACCTCCCCCAATAAAAGACTTACTATCTAAATTAATTTTTTAAATTTTATTAAATATTTTGGTTAAATATTTTTCCTAATAGAAAAAAATTGAAATGAGGGATTTCTACTAAATAGCCAGCAAACTCTCAGAAGTATTTTTTAAAAAATCATGTTCCTCCACCTCTTTTTTTTATCTGTTTGTGCAGTAATTTATACTGTTGTAAATGTTTTGTAATGATGTCCAAAGTTAATGGCTAGCTTGCAGCACTACAATGATTGAAGATTATGAAAATAAAATCTTTTAAACTGATCAGAAAAGAAGGGTAATGTTGCCTCCAGAATCTGCTAGTAGTTGAAATACTGTGTTTTACCTTATGGGGATTTCTGTGAGATAATCAAGGACTTGAATTTACATCAAGTTACTCTGAAGAAACTTCCTTTTCATGCATGTTTCCGTAAGCAAAAGGAATGGTGGTTTACTGCAATCATCATCACTTTTTATTTATCATGGCCTGTGAATGTATGAGGGGCTGTTTAAAGGCATTTCCTGCCCCAAAACTGATATTATAAATGCACACCCTGGCTTGTTTTGCAATGAACTCTTTATGTAACCATGCTTTAAAAATAGCACTTTATCTATAGAGAGCATCTCTGAATTAAACTAGTGGAGCAATAGCACCGTTTTTGATGCTGTTGAGAATCCTTGGTGCTTTTTGCTATCAAAGTATAGACTAGTCTTTTCTGGAGAAGTGGCCTTTGTTTGTGTGTAGGACACTGAGAAACAAAGAAATAGAGAAAGCAAGAAAGAGAATGATGGGGAGAAGGTAAGAAAAAGAAAATGAAGGAAAAAAGAGAAAGATAGAAGGAAAGAGATGAAGAAGGAAAGAGAAAGTAAGTAAAAAAGAAGAGAAAAAAAGAAAAATAAACCCTTGGGTTTACCAATATTTTGCAGGTTTACTTGTTCCAGCAGTGTTATTAGAACCCACACCAAGAGCTGTTTTGGGTCCTGGGGCAAATAGATTCTTCTCCCCCTCATTCCTCACCTGGAAAACTACCTGGGTGGTCCTGCCATGACATTCCTCTCTGCGCAGTGCCCTCCTCCCTTCCTACTTGCACTGTAGCACAGAAAACTTAGGTATGGGGCAGCAGTGGCTGCCAAGAAGTAAGAGAAACTGAGCCAAGCAGGGGAGAGGGCTGCAGCCAGAGGAGCAATGGTGTCCCCCTGGCCCCAGTCCGTGCCAAGGGGAGCTGCCTACCTCCTCCAGCAGTGCTCAGCCCCCACCATGCCTTGTCTCAGCTGGCCCATCAAGCAATTCCTTCTCTAACTGGTGTCAGCATATCCTCATTGGCATTGCCAAAGTTCACCTTACATTCTCACTGCGTTTACAGTGGGCCTGAAAATAAGGGCTTGGTCTAATTACCTTGATGGCAAGTTGTTGTGTCCGCCTGTGCCAGAGTGCCAACACCACTCTGTGGGAGCCACCTGGGAGCCCAGGGAAGTGCCTGGAGAAATCACATTGCCTTTGTGTGCCCTTCCCACTTTCTCTTTCCAGTCAGGGACTAAGTGGTGGGCCTCCTGGCTTATACAAATTTTCTAGAACAGAATCCCCTCTCTCCAGGAGACTGGGTTCTTGAACTAAAAATTACATTTTTAAATCCACAGGGATCTGTTAGACTGGAAAAGGTTTTGTAGTGTCACATTTTAGCATGTTGCAAATAATGATTTATGTGACTGAAAAATTAGTCATTTTGCTCAACAAGGTTTCATTACAGTGTAAAAACACTGATCATGATGGTGCCATTAGGCCAGTTACACTGGAAAAGCTTGAGAATGATGCCTGTGAGCGAGAACACCAAAAACATCCTCCACTTTTTCCTAAAGCATGAAGGGTATATTGCTTTAGGGTTTTTTTTTAAATGAAATTGCCATATTCTATAAAACATAAGCACCTCCAAGACAAGATGTTAATCTATATCTAATACACATATAAGGTTAAATATGGCGTAAGAGGCAATAGAGATTACTACAGTTCTCTGGTTCACTGCTTTAAGGGAGAGAAACCTAGCACAAATCTAATTTTAAAAGGAAATTGCTGAAAGAATGGATGTAATAGGATGGATATAATAGAACAAGGTATTTAAAAATTCCATGCTTAGATGGATAATAAGCACTTCAAAATTATACCTGGCCACTGAGAAATGTGCACTTACTCCAGAGCAACTACTGCTCTTTAATAGTTACTAGCCAGAGCACTTAATATCCAACAATTTGATTTTTAGTATTAAGGTGACTTTGGTTTGAATATTTCTAATGTCAAATGATCTAACAGAATTTTTTAAAATAAAACTGTGTATTTTTGACTTGAGAGAAGTCAAATACTAGACTTTGCCTGAGCTGTATTAGAATAATCAGCTTTTGAGGATGGTGAAGGAAATACCTTAATACCCAAACACTGTGGCTGAAAAGCAAATATTGATACTTTCTGGGAAACAGGATACAAAATGAAAGACAAAATAGATTTCCATTGCCCCGTGTCTCAAGTATTTTTACAAGCCTGACAGGGTTGATTTGCTGTTTAAAGCACAAACGGAAAATCATCACAAAAAGCAGAAAAGACAAAGTTAATTTACTTTGCTGAGAAAACCTGCATTCAACATGACATGAGAAGAAAAGATGCTAAATGGTTAAAAGAAATCCGTGGTGCATTGGGTCCAGGTTAAGAAGCAAGCTCATGTCTGTTGACCTGAGCCGGTGCTTGAGAGTGACTTGGTGCTTGAGAGGTGACTGGATCAAACTTGATAGTGTAAACCAGCAGTTCAAAGAGACACAAAGACCAGTGGTCCCTCAGAGCTACTGCTGTTGGATTCAGTGGCAAAACTCCCACTGATAGAAGGATTGGTGTTTGCAGGAAATGTCAGTAACAAAAGGACCCACGTTTTGCAAATTAGGACAGACATTTGCTATGTAGGAGAAGTTTGACTTGCTAGTCAAATTGTTGCAGAGGGATTTGAATTCAGTAGCTGAAAAAAAAAGATAAATGTATTAAGTTGTTTTGCATGCTGTGACAGATTAAGGGTAATCTTTTGAAAAGCTCCTACATCTTATTTTCAGGAGAGTCACTGAGGTGTTTAAAGGGGCTTTGGATCAGTGCCTCAGTTAACCGGTGTCTGATTTTCCCTGTCAGTTGCTCCAACAGAGTCGTATGGCAGCTTGCAAGCTGTCTTGTTGTTCCTTGAGGAATCACTTTCTGACTCATATCTTAGCAGCTATGCCTAATAGAGGAGGATTGTACTCTGCACTTGAGGGGCTCAACTGTGGCATTTGTGCTGCTAGTCTGTGCAAGGGGTATTAAATTGGTGTGCTCTACAACAGGTCCTCTTGAGCCACATGAGGTACCAGGTGTCGGTAAGTACTGAAGCTGCAGCTCCTGCAATGTGCCAGCCCTGTTGCATAAAACACTGCAGACACTGTGCTAACAGTCAAGTCATGACACTACTCTTTCTCTGTTTCTTTGTCTTTCTTATGGTTCCTCTTTTGCTGGCTTGTTCAGGCATCTTAAGAGAAATGCAAAGATTTTCTGCAAGGATAACTTGTGCAATGAACAAAGCAGTTCATTGCCATTAAACGGTTGCTCATGGAATGAGATGCACACAAAAGATACCTAGGAATCACTAAGTGTTAGGCTAAGCACTTATGTGCTCATCACTCTGAAGAATGAGTCAACCAAAGACTTGCTGCTGTCTGAATCAGTGTTACTGCCAGGCCCCAAAGCACCAGAGAGGTGTCACCGGCTCCAGTGGTGACATACGCTCAGCCTGGGACTCCTGTCTGGTACCTTACCACAGTGATCCTATTTCTGTCTATACTTGTGTTTTTCCTCCTAAATCCTTGACCTATAGATGATACCACCTAAGAAAGCTTAATTTTGGCCTTTCTTCTCTCTGTACAGTCATTCTCACAGCTTTTTCCTCAGCAGAACAAGCCAAGGAGCAGGGGGAAGCTTGCTGTGGGAGCTACACAGAAACTAGTGCATAAATGCTACAGCAGAGAAAACAGAGGTTGCTACAATGGAATAATTGCACTAAAAGAGTGATGTTCCTAATGTTTTTTCCTTCTTCTACACTGTTTATGCATTGTACTGCATTTTTGGGATCTCTTTTTAGTGTTAACCCTTATTTTGACAGTTGTCCTCAGACAACGAATTCTTGTTTCTGTTAATTTATAAAAGTATACCAAAGGCCTTTTTTCAAAACAGGGTTGAAATGAGCAGGTAGCAGCTTTCTTGCTCCATATTCTAAGCATTCTTTCCAATTTTATTCCTCCCTCAAACACTCTCTCAAGGTCATACCTATACTGTTTGCCCATAGCTTTCTGAGTGCTTATACTTCTGTCTCTGTCTGAGCATAATTCAAACAGCACCACCAATCCTATCTAAAAAAACCCTTTCTCAGTCTAAAGTTCACCCCAATTTACTAGAGGCCAGCTGATTTGTGGTAACTCACATGGCCAGTGTGATATAATTCATATTAGCAGAGCTGCCAGTAAAAGAGGAGAAATCAACCTATGGCAGTGAAAAGTGGCTGACCTAGTCAAGCCATATTTGCATTAGGGGTTAAAAATACATGCCTGGACTATTACTGGAGATTCACCAATACATGTGATTTTTTTTAAATCCAAACTAGTTTTTTAATGTGCTTATGCTTTTATCTACTTATCAGCCTCTGTGTTGAATGGCACTATCCAAAGCTTCAGCTACACTCCAGATAAGGGTCATAATTCCTTCCACAGCTTTCATGCATGAAGAGTGTCCATCTTCATCAACATTTTGCTCTCTCTACACCTAACCTATCAGCCTTAGTTATCAGTACTAGTAATACTTATGCAAATAGGAAGATTGAATCAAAGAGGTAATGGCTTGTGTGATTTATATACAATTTACTGTGGGCAGAATCAGTAAAATCAGATTTGTATAAAGCACATATTAATGCACTTGCTCTTATGTGTACTGTAAAAATTTTTTCTTGAAGACAAATTTTCTGAAGTAGTCTTTACATTGAGGATGAAAATGTGATATGAGAGGCCTGCTAAAAAGAAGAGTACAAGGGTGCAAAAGAATTCATTATACTTGTTGAAAGGAGAGGAATAAACTGAAATAAGAAGCATACCTCTGATGCTTCTCATGACAGGCAATCAGGCAGAGAGGCTGAGTCCATCTGAAACTTGTAGGTGCCTCAGGAATTGAGCCAGTGCAATTCTGTACAGGTCAGCAGGGGATAATAAGAAAATCTGTCAAACTTGAGGGAAGAGTCAACCTTCTAGGCTACAAATCTGATCTGAGCAGAGTTGAGAGACAAAGAGTTCAAAAGGTTAATGCTGCTATGCTTATTTAAGTGAACGTTAACACTGTTGTGAGAAAACAGATGGAAAAAACGGGGGGAATTATTTGACTGGTTAGGTTTGTAAAACAGTGAGCAGAATGACAGACATTTTAGGCATAGAAGCTTGCTTCAGTGAAAGTGTAAGCTGAAGTCTTCTTTCTCTTTTGCCTCCAAGTACTTTGGATTAATGGCCTTCCAATCATCACAATTATGTGCTCCTATTTAAGAAATTAAGGGGGGAAACATCTGGGTTTTACATAACATTTACCATCATGTCTTTCATCAGATAAATTAACAGCTTTCTTTTGCAGTGGCTGTAGAAAGAGACAAAAACATTGGAGCACAATGGTGCTCACCATTTTTCTGTCAAGATGGAGCCACTATTAGGGATGCCACTATCAGTGTTGATCAATGTGAAGCAGACATATTTACTGGGAGTCTGTTTCAACACAATACAAGGGAACAAATAGCAAGGTGGGGCCATTTTGTGGATAGATTACAACCTATTGCTCATGACCTGCCTTTATTACATCCCTTTCTTTCCATCTGAAGAGAAACCCAAATAACAGCAGGTTCTGTTGCTCTGATGACAGCTTGATAAAAAGTAATAAGGAATTCCTACAGCTATAAAAACAGAGCGAGGAAAGGGTGCCAAGTTACCCTTGGAGCTGTCACTCTTTGCAAGGTTTCTTTCTTTTCACTTACTTTTGTATAATACTTTATGGCTAAACAGCTATTTTTATAGCCAGATGAGGACATAACTCATCCTTTGAGGAGTCTTGGAGAACTGGAGAAGAATATCTGGTAAAACTTCAGATGGCAAGTCTTATTCCTCATCTGCTTAGATTCTGTGTATCTTGAATTTTCAGGCATCTGAAATCATGGAATACCTCGTGTTTATTGGATCTGTTCTTTGGGCTTGAGATATGTCCATTCTGAACAAACAATGAATCCCAAAAAGTATTTTTACATTATTTGTTTATAATAATTCATCTTTCAAAAATAAGGCAACAACCTGAATGCAGCTACATCAGAATATGTGAATTGGTTCTGAAAACACTACCATTTTATATTCTTCATTCCTTTACATTCTATTTTAACTTTTTGTTTTCTTTTCCATAACGCAGAAAAAGCCAGAACTTAATGAATATTGAACAACAGTATTCATGAACATTCACAGGAATTTGAAATGGCTGTTTGATCTCTCCATATCAAGGCCCCTTGTTATCTGCTGCTCCTGCAGTTTCAGACAGAAAGTTTTTTGTTCCTGAGGAGGTTTGAGGAATGGTTGATTTGTGTGAATACCCGTATTTGCATGCGAACGAGGCTACTCCTTTACAAACAAGAGCGTTCATTATTCCTCCATTTAAAAGGATACACTAACCCAATTAGTGAGGTGGAAGAATATCCCGTGACTTAGCTAACCAATAACATGCCCCAACTAGGAGGCAGTGAATACTTAAACTGTGCAGTATCTGAACCCCAATGTTGGCATTTCCCAAACCTTTGAAAGTTGAACCCTCTCTTTAGGAAAATAAGAACAATTGCACTCTTCACCCTTCCCATGTGTTATTAAAAGCATACCGAAGAGAACAGAGGCTCAGAGAAGTCTGTATGGATCTGTGTGTTCAGATGCTGCCCCTCCTTCCAAAACACGCTTTGAACGGTGTAGAAAGAAACCTAATGTTGATGCTTAAAACCAAGTCAGTGAACTCCTCTTGAAGCAGAGTGCCATCACACCTCCATAGCTTCAGGCTTTCTGCAGAGTCAGGCAGGCATCAGTTACACCCAAGTAACATTTATTACACAGCCTAGGAAAGAAAATCTGAAGGACTGAGACTGTTCATCTACATATTTCCTCATGTTCTGCTTGTAGTCAAATGTAGAGCACCTTTAATGATGCTGACAAAGGTTAGAGTCTACTCACCTAACTTGTGCAAATGCTAATTTCAGACAGCAGGTACATTAAAAAAAAAAAAAAGAAAAAAAAGGCTCAGAGGAATCAACAGGATCAAGAGGCATTTCACATTTTGGAGATCAGACTTAAAGCCTATTCACAAATTATTCTCAAACAGAAAAAAGGTTGTATTTGCCATGAGAATTACTGAGGATGAATAATCCATCCAGCTGTGCTAAGTAGCATCAGAAAAAAAAGAGTTCTTAAGTTATTTCTGGCTAAGTTATACTACAAACAAGGAGGTTTATATGATTTAGGTAAGACCTGGAAAAGTATCCAAACTCCTGAATTTATACTCAAGTTTCCACACCTCTGGGTTCAGGGTAAAAGGGAAGATTTACAGAGCCTGGCACAAAATTAAAAAAACCTACCTAATAATCATCAGTACTCCCAACCCTTTCCACAGCTGCTGTTTACCTCCACCTCCTCCTTTTTTTTTTTTTTTTTACTCTAGGGTTTTATTTTTTCCACTCCTCCAGTCTAACCCCTAGGATATTTAATTAATTTTCTAAATTATCCTCGTTTTATCTCAGCTTCTTTAATAACTGTTACTTCTTTACCCCACACTGTTCACTTATCTTATCATGTGGCTTCTTATATCTACTCTGCAGATGCATTTTCGGGGCTCTTTGCAGCTCTGCCCCAGCACCTCATCTTTCATCACCCCACCTCTTTGTTCCTCTTTATAGTGTCTCCTCTTCATACATTGTTGCTGCAGCTGAAACTATGACATTTCCACGCTGTTCCCTGGGCCCAGGAGAAAAGCAAATATAAACCTGTTGCATTCCAGGAGATGATGTTGGCATGAGAATGTATATAGGCACTGTGTTAAAGCACTGGTAAAATAAGACCTCCATGCTAGCTATAGAAATATAACACATAGGTCTCCTTCAAGATAGATATACAATACTCTCTCTCTCTGAAATTTGAACTTTTGATTTTTTTAGCATTGACTTCTGTCTTTGACTCGTGTTTGTTCTGGGTTTAAATCAGAAACTTGATGTATCTTACCTTACTTTAATCACAAAATGTACTATCTTAACAAAGTAAAAATTTCAATGATTTTGGTAGATAATTTTCCTGATTTTAGAATCTACCTACCAAAATCTTCAGATGACTGAGGCCTAGCTGTAAGGCAGACACCAGATAGCTCAGAGAAACAAATATCTCTGAAGTTGTTTAACAGAGAAGAAAAAAAAATGGAGGTTCCATATATCCTTTTCAGGGTGTTGTGTTGCTGGGATCTGTGATATCCCAGGCCCCCATAAGGCCTTTTCTGACTTGTCTTCCCCAGCCCATGATATGATCCCTCTGTTGTCCTGAAGCATCCCTGATTGCTTGCAATCACCTGACATAACTTGGAAGTTAAGCTTGAATGACCTTTGTAGGACAGACAGAAAAGTATGGCTATCAGGAAGCAAATAATCTGATCTTATTTCCTCTTCCTTGTGTTCTCTTATCTTCTCCCTTTTTTCTTTTTTAAAACTAGACAGTTTATAAGCACAGTATGTTAGTTTTAAATTACTTACACTGTTTGCATGTGTTCCAGAATTCCTTCTTTGCCTGGTTTCGGGTTCTCTGCTGAAATAATGTACTTGCATAATTTTCAGGTCAGTCTTGTCTTTAGGTCCACAAAATGCCTTTCAAATGGCTTTAGTTAATAAACTTTAATGATAAATAATGTAGTGTATGAAGTACTTATATATCTAATTTTCATAGTGTCCCTATATTTTTCAATCTTTTAAACAAAGTAAGGGGTTTAAGATTTATAAGCTAACCACAAAGAGACATTCAGTTGTTAAAGAAAATAGTGCACAGAGCTGCTGTGCTCTTCTAGCTTCATTGGTTCAATTTGCTTTCTCAAAAACACACAAAAGATTCCTGTTGCTGGATGATCCCATCCCTCTGAGTCAAAGTGGGATCAGGATGGGAGTGTTGGCCAATTTCTCCCCAGCCCTTTAAAGTCACCAGACAATAAGAAAAAGCTTGTTCTCCATCACTTTCTGAACTTTGAAGAAAGATTTAAGCTCTTCACCAATGATTAAAATGAATGAGGTTGCTTGAGGACTTTAGCCAGCCCAAACATAGTATTTAAGAACAAATTGTTTATACGTCTGTCTCCTTCCTCCCCAGTGTCTTCTGGAAGTTTTGGAAAAGTTAGCATGTCTTCTTTTGAAAGTCTGTCCCAGCATATTGGAAGACATTTGTACATGTAATTTATACCTGCCTTCTGTGAACACTCAGAACTGCAGGGCAAAAAAGCACGACGGGATTGCCTTGTTCAGATTGTTCCCCTTCTTTCTGTAAAAATTAATGTCAATTTCTGTGTAAGTTATTTCAGCTATTGAATGGACAAGACTGTGTGTTGTCACTGTAAAACTACTTTACCATCTTAGGAGAAGGATTCTGAGATGCCTTTCCCCAATTTCCAGCCTCTTCGTATCCTGTCTGTGCTTCTGCCAGCTACAGCATGGATCTGTATCTATCTCTTCTGCACACCCAAAGTTCCAATATTTCAAGCTCAGAGAAATATTTCCTCCCTTGGCATCAGAGCACCCACAATAAAGTGACTCTTGTAAAGCAAATGGAGGTTTTTGGCTGAGGGTGAATTGCATTCCCCTTCTAAAGAGAACGAAGATGCTCAAGAAACAATCATAGCTATAATGAATTAGCAAGTTGTACTATTTTGCTTAAAAAAATTGTCAAGATAGCAACAACAGAAATTCCCCAAATACCAGCTTAATTGAAATCTCCGTGTCAGCTTTAAATCAAGCAACCCTCAGCTTATGGAGCACATTGCTAAAGGAGTTCAGAAATCCCCAACCACTAATTCTGTTTATACAAACCTGTCTGTTCCATTTCTTTCACTGGAAATACACCCAAAATGATCAGCTCCCTGCTCTCTGTTTTATAATCTTACGAAGCTTGAGAGTTGTCCTGGTTTTGGCAGGAATAGAGATGATTTTCCTCTTCATAGCTGTTGCAGCCCTGTGTTTAGGACTTAGGATGAGAATAGTGTTGATAACACCAGGATGTTTTAGCTGTTGCTGAGCAGAGCTTACACAGAGTCAAGGCCTTTTCTGCCTCTCACTTCATCACTGGTCAATAGGCTGGGGGTACACAAGGAGCTGGAAAGGGATACGACAGGAACAGCTGACTCCAGCTGACCACAGGGATATCCCATATCTTATGGCATTGTGGCAAAAAATAAAACTAGGTGGGACTGGCTGAGAGGTGGTGGCCCAGTGCTTGGGTACTGGTTGGGCATTGGTCAGGGCATGGTGAGCAATTGGACTGTGCATCACCTGTTTTGCTTATTTTGTCATTATTATTATTTCCCTTCCTTTTCTGTCCCATTAAGCTGTCTTCATCTCAACCCACAAGTTTTACTTTTTTTCTGATTCTCTTCCCTATCCCACTGGGGTTAGTGAGTGAACAGCTTTGTAGCATTTAGCTGCCTGCTGGACTAAACTACAACAGGGATATAAGAGCAAATCCTAGTATTTCTTTTGAAACAGTCCTTTTCACTTCATTTCAGTTCACTTACAGCAGAACTAGGCACTGCTCCTGACTGAAACCTTCGGGCATTTCTGAAACACTAATAAGTAACTTAATTAACAACAGTGAACATTCTCTGAACATTCAGAACTGAAGCATAATGCTAATTTCAATAAAAGAAATGAGATATTTTATTTCTACTGCGCTCAGTGTAACAAGGTTTGCTGGCACTATGTTAATAGTAAAACTACTGTTGATGCAAGTGTAGGCAGGACTTTACCCATATTTCTAATACAGCATGTTTTAAAATGTTAGTTTATCTTGGACAAAAATAATCTAGAAGTTAGAGCTGTCATTAGTACCTGGAAGGTGACCCTAATATATGTGGAAGCCTTACTGAGGTCCTTGGAAAGTGGGTATTGATGACTTGGTCCAGGGTGATTATATTTTGATCCATGTCCTTAACCCCAAAGAAGTACCTTTTGCACAACTGTAACAACAAGAGCTTAAAGCAATTTACGGCAACAGCAAAAGACTCCACTGGGGAACAGCATGACATCTAACAGCTTTTTGCCTCCATTCCCACAAGGCCAACTTGAAATGCCTTGGGGGAAGGACAAGCTATTCTAGCTATGCCAGCTGTTCTCTATAACATCATTATTCACTGGTACAACTAAGACTAGTTCTGAAAACACTCTAACTTGCACAAGGAATTGATGTGTATGTAGGAGCTTTCAAGACCAAAGAAGTGGGGGACTGGTGGAAAAATTGTCATTCTAAGGGTCACTGAGTGCTTCTCTGACACAACAGGAGTCTAGTCTTTAATGTAGCACTGAAAATTAGATGAAGAATTTTATTTCCACTCCCTTGTATCAATCATTCTTGTTTCCTGTGCAAACACAGACATTTTTGTCATTAGTCTAAAAATAAAACCTTTTGAGAACCAAGCAACTGCTCTGTCGAGTTCCTTTTGTGCCATATTTTTTCTGGTAGTAGCAATAACAGGATGTGCTGACCATTTCTCAGTTTAATAATCTGGTCTAATCACTGATATAAACAGCTTGCCCTTTGACCTTATAATTTATTCACAGCAGGCCTAATCCAAGACATCTTAAATTGCAAAAATGTTAATAAATAATTAGCAGTTATAGACACTCTCCTGTGTTAAGTGTAGTAATATCACAAACAGTGTTCTGTGGAGATAGGTGTCTTTCACAGAGCTGACTAAGGTAATATTGTTATCACGGTTGCCTTTCCAAATAAATTCCACTTAAAAGTCTAGCATGGTTATGGTGCTTACTCCAGTGCATGAGCCTAGGAATCTAAAGTGTTGTGCAAAAAGCATGTCCAGGTTTGGGGTAACTAATGCTTCCTTGCAAATTGGTTGTGCTAGTAACTATAACCTATGCATACGAAGGAGAATTAAAAGAGTTTGTAAGAGGTGGAGGGTCCACTGTCATTTCCCTCATTCCTGTCTTATTTCCTCTTTATTCACTGAGCTCTCATCAAGCCTTTCATTGCCCTTCTCCCCTGCTGATTCAAGGAAGTGTTTTTGAATGGTGCTCCCTGAGTTAATTTTAGGGTTTAGGTCTGAACGGTCCATGTTTCTGTTTCCATTCTGATCAGGAAATACAAAGCCACAGTTCGTATTCATGTTCAGGTTTGCAAAGACACATTTCCCCAGCACTTACTTTAAATCTTGTTCTTCTGGGAGGAAAAAAACCTTCCAGTCTGAAATCAAACCAAATTAGTTTCCCCTTCCTGAAGTATTTAATACTTTTCCATAATAAAAAAACCACCAACAACAAAAAAAGTAAAAACAAACAAACAAAAAAATAGCTGAAAGTCAGGAAAACATTAATCTATGTGCAGACCTATATGGATGCTCATGTTTTGTTGAGAAAAATAATGAGATTGCAAGTAAATTTTGTGAACCTTATCTCATATACATTAGATACACAAAGGGATTTTAGTTCTACTGGAAAACTTTTCCCTGAAATATAGGAATATATGTTTAAAATGACTCATTACTATAATGAGTTATAACACAGAGTGTGACTGTAAAGAACTGCCACTTTACTCAGCTACTCCAGCCATCCTGTGGGCTGAACACTCACTGCATTTGTAAAGATTGTGCCTTTTATATTATACACAAGGAGTTGTAGTTAGACTATTTAAAATAGAAACTGATGTCTACGGGGAGGCTGGGTATGAGACAATATTTTATGCTGCACAAGCCAAAGGCTTGTTAAAAATTTCTTTTTCACATGCATTACTTCCTGTGTTAATGCATTAGCAAACTGTGGTGAAATATTCATCACTTATAAATAAACATTACAAATAGTCCCGCAGAATATATAAGGAAAGACTGAAATTGCAGCCAGAGTAGGGGTTTGCCACTTGCGCAGTACAGATACAGTTTAAGAGGGATCTTGTCAGAGCTGCAGCCCTGGGAGCCCATGTTGGGGTGCATGAGTCAACATCTGTAAGCTGGCTGGCCATTGCCAGAGCATGCTCACCTGATGCCTGTAATTTTAACATGTCAGAGGGAGAAAAACCTGGTTACAACTTCAGTCTGGGGGTGAAAGATGGTAGCTCTGTGCTCGCACCAGCTCCATAACTGTTATTTTCCGGGACATGTTAACTTCAGTGGAATTGTCTGAGCATGCTTGTGGACAACCAAGTCTGGTGCTCCCATGAGAGCTGGAATAGATGACTGACTTCCATGGCTTATACCTCTTGAGGGAACAATTTACAGAATATGGGATATGGGAGATTTATTTGGAAACCATATGGAAACATTTATGTGTTGTTTTCATGGGTCTGGGATTAATGTAACAAAATATGATACTCCATATTTGTTGGCAGGATGGTGTTGAAATGGAAGGTTCACATTTCTACGGTTTCATTCAAAAGTGTTTGGATTTTTTTTTCCAGTACTGTAGTGTGTTGGGGACCAAACATTTACAATATAAATGGACTCTCACACAGCTCAGTTGAAAAGGTTGGTTTTCATAAAAAAAACCCCTAACAACAAAGTAAAGGCTGGCCTGGGATACAGCATATGAAACGGCTTAATCATTTGGGTCAGTGTTGTCATGCCCTACTAAAGTAATTTTTCCAGGATCTAGTTGTAACTGGTAATTCTGATAAGCAGTTAGTTTATGTACATGAAGCCTCTTTCCTTTGCTGTATTAGAAGCACTAGACCAGTGTGGTTTATGTCAGTTTAGGTCTGATTTTCTGATCTTCCTTTGACTAGTGAGTTTGAGGTGAGATTTAACTAGGAGTTGCGCTGCTGGAAGAATCTGTGGTCTCACCCAGAGCCTCTGGAAGTGCACACTGAAAAGCTAAGCCCCCTTTCCCATGAGACTTTGCATCACACAGTTCTCTCTTCTGGTTTCTGTGTACCACAGAACACGAGTTCCTGAGTGAAGGCTCACAGTAGCTTTGCCTGTAGGTAAAAGCAGTGTTAGTTTTCCTTGTAGAGATTGCAGCTGAGTTTACTGCAGAGATTTAATAAAGAATGATGGTCTGTGAGACTGCTTCTCTTCTTTGAGCACCTGTAAAAGATGATTAATTGTTCTCCCCAGAAATATTTTTAAAAATGTTTTCTCACCTTCCTTTTTCCACTTGTCTCCTCTGAGACTACATCTGAACTTAGAATTTGTCACAAAATGTAAGTGGTGGAAATGTCTTACCTGCTGCTGCGCTATTGCGTTATTTGGAAGAGGAAAGTGGGAAAGAACTTAGAAGGAAAAGTAAAATAAGTACAGACCCATACCATAAATTGTATCAGACATTCTCTCTCTAGATTCTTCCTTTGTCTTTAATATTACAGAAATTAATATAATCAGATAATATTCTGAAATACCTTTAATGGACACAGGAGATAAACAGAAGGGCCCGTCTGGATAATGTTGCCAAAATTTCAGCTATACACAGCCCAAAGGCCATAGGGGCCTAATTTTTCCTGGAACAGAAAGACAAGCTAATGTGATATTTGCTGAGAGTAGTGTACACATTGATACATGCTAACCAGAAACCCTTTGGTGAGAGTGATATGAGTCTTCTAGGGAAGATAGATTAGAAGGGGGTAGATTGTTGTTGTAGGGCCAGGTGGCCCCAAGCCAACGAGAACTACATGATTAACATCCCCGGTGAACCTGTACCTTGCACTTCAGCTGTAAAGTACCTGCCTTCTGCTGGAACAATGAATTCAGAATAAAGAGGAGGATGCTAGAAGTAGTGAAAAACTCTCGGGGGGGGAAGAGAGCTTCAAGTAAAAGAGAAAATGAGGCTTATGACAGGATAGTGTTCCCTCCAACAGTCTGGGTTACTTGGACATATTCTGTGGTGAGCAGATGACATTCACGTCTGAATCTTTCCTTCTAGGGGACTCCATGGAGCAAGTCCAGGTGCTGCTGCTCTAGCCAAAAAAGCAATAGCAACTCCAGGATCCTAGAAAGCATGGAGTTGGTTGTGACCTGGCACAGTGACTCAAAAGAGAGGAAGATGCCAGTGCTCAGACAGCATGTCAGGCATGTCAGCTGGTGAAGGAATTTGTTGGCATTGCACCCCAGCTGGTGCAGATACTTGACATTTTAAAATTTGATGGAGGTGCTGTAATACCTAATGTATGCTGCATCTCCAAAATTGCTGGGATCTGCCTTTCTTTTCTGCAAATAGCAGCACTTGCCCTAAAAGTGGATGAAAATATTCTCTTTTATGAGAGTATTTCTGACACATAGCAAGCTGGGTACAACTCAAAGCATGCTATGCTTAGGGAATGAGACTCCTGAGGAGGCTACGATAGCTAATATAATTCTCTGGGGAAGTATTCAAAATATATGTCCTAAAATAAACACTTGCTTACACACAATCTTTTCTACTCATGCAGTTCTTTCACATGAACACTGGCTTCTAGGTTTAATCCCTTAAGACTTTAATAAATTTTATTGGTGGTGTTTGGTTTCTTGTGTGTTTTTTTTTTTTTTTGGGTAGTTTGTTTGTTTTTAATTCTTTCAAGCTTTCCACAGCTTTTCAAGAACACAGTCTTTGGTCTTACCATGTTTTTATAGCAGAAGCCAGGGGTCTCTATTAATTTTTAACTGGTCAAAAATGAACAGGACCTATTAATTGTCTGGGCCTTGCAAGTCCTAGGCTTCCTGCTACTAGAAGGAGCAAGCTGCCTTGTTGCAAGGTTGTTTCCATCCTTATCATGCTTTTGTCTGATTTCCAGAGTATGCTGTAAATATGGTAGGCATATGTGTTTATTTCCCCTACGAATCAGGGAAGAGCACAATGTACGCTGAATGTGCTTCTATTGCTAATTTTTATGCAAGTGTTTTATTTTCTTTATTAGGGTGAGATGTATCTTAGACTGTAATACACTGTCATTTCTCTATGTACAGATGACTGTCTCTAAGTATTCAAAACTTCTTACGAGCTTTTTTGGTAGGTCCCTTTTTTTGTATGGGACACACTAATTCTAAGGCAAAGAATACAATCCTTCAAATGTTACTTAAAAGAATCAATAATCCTTGTTTCTCCAATGATGCTGACTTTACAATCCTTCATTAAATAGATCAATGCATTTCCATCACAATGTTATTCTTACTGTACTGCGAAATTAATCATGAGTCTGTCTTTTCTGAAAATTGTATAAACTGGTAAAGCAAAAAATCAAACTTAGCCTTTATGTTTCTTTCATATTTGAGGGAAGGTACTTTATAGAATTTCTGTTAAGACCTGCAATAAATGTTAAATCCTTCTGCTGTAAAAGGAGCTCTAAGAAGTCTCTTTCTTTCAGAGAAACCAAGTTTATATAAGCCACAGAAGACTCCAAGATTATTACTGAGTGACTACAAAATCCAGTTATTTCAACCAAATTGTAGCTCTCAGGGTTTGACTTCGGCTGTGACTGCACTTTGCAAATCATATGGTATGCACAATGGAAGCAGAAAAAAGTCAGTAACAGTGAGATGGAAAAGACCTTAGAGAAGTAAATTTCTATGAACAGGTTGGTGTTCACAGTGCTGTCTAAATTAACCTTCTAAGTGCTGCCCTTTACTGCTCTGAAAAAAACAAAAAAATAACCCCAAAGGACTAACATTCCCACAAAAACTTCAGTATAAACTTCCCTTATTAACCTGGCTGCCACTAACATTTCCTCCCTGGATCTCTTTGGCTCTAACCCACCAGAACATGGCTCCTACAGCAATCATTACCAGTGAGGAATTAAGCCACAACACATCAAGTGAACTTTAACAGGGTTCTAGCACTTATGAACATAAAAGGTCACCAAAATTACTAATGCTTAATCTGGCCACATTAGCAGGGAAAGGAGAATGTTTTGAAGGAAAACACTAAAATACCCAAAACAACCCTTAAAGAATAGTAATATTCATAAAGGGAAAAGATCTGTTAACTCATTATTTAATTCTAGGACTGAAAATCTTTAATAGAAAATGTCCTTTTTAACTAGATGTGGTCTCTGTTTTATTCTGTTTTGAATTAGTCTTAGCAAGTCTGGGTTTTCTTTTGCTTGTAAAATTGATAAAAGAAGCTTTGTTTGTGAAAAGCAGCTGCTGGGATTCATTGTTCCATTTAACTAGTCAGATATTTAAGGTTTGGTATAACCTAATCTGTAGATGCTTTTTTTATCTGGGATGTTTCCTGATGTAAAATACCTCTTGCACTTTTGTTAACAGACTCCAGGTAAAGAAGGGTAGTTCCTTACCCATGATTTTTATAAAATACTAATTCTGCCCTCTTTTTAATACAAAATTTCACTTACATTTACTTAGTATGTAGTTAATATACATTTATAATAATAACTAGAAATAAGTAAAACAAGTAAGGAACTTGTTATTCTATCATTTATTATCTCTAAATTATCATATCTAAATTATGTAGAAATTGATAAAACAAGTGAAAAAATATTTACTTTTGAAAGTATTTTTAGGTTTTTTTTGCTTAACTTAAAATCATCTTATACTCAGAGAGAAGTAGAAAGGGGAAAGACAATTGGAAGACAAAGTGAATTCTCAGGTCAGATTTTTTTTTTGTATAAAATGTAAATTGAGAAATGTAGGTGGTTATAATGGCTTGAATTAAAGGGGTCTCTCCCTCCTTCTGCTGAGCCCTATGTGTTTAAGGGACTTACTGGCTTCTTATGGTGTCTAGGAGTTGCTTATTGAGATAAAAAACTGTAAAAACCTTCCACCAAACTACCTTGGTTATTTGCAAAGATCAAGGAAGGATTTGGTTTGTTTGATTTTTTGAGAGATGGATTGAAAAATTTTGAAAGGTGACAAACTAGTCAGCAGGGTTTGGAGTACTGAGATGATCCTTGATAGCTGATAGTTCAAGAAAATGCTTCATCGAACAGAGCTGGCAGGCATCTTTTCACTCCTTTGAACCTTCAGAGTTGGTAAGGAGGTTTACAAAAGAGGTTATTTGTAAGAACATTTGTTTTTCATGTATCTCATTTATAGGTAGGGGATTTTGACTATAGGGGACATAACAGAAAGTAACTATGTCTTTGTTTGAACAAGGGACTAATATCAATGTCAAAGACCTGTCTTTCAACAATTTTATTAACAAATCCAGTGGGGAAAAAAAAAAGAAATCTCTGGAGTCACTTAGAAAACTGTCAGTAGTAGATTGCATGTGCATGTTCAAAACCAGCAGACTATTCATAGGAACTTTGATGATTGAATATTTTGAAAGATCTTGTTAGTAGCAATCCAAGTAGAAATAGAAAAAAGAATGGTGTGTCCATGGTCCACCAACAAGACAAGCTGTGACTTTACAGAGCACTCAGATGTTTTGAGTTCTTTCTTAGACTTTTCTTGGATGAAGAAAACAACTGGATTCTGCGATATTTCACTGAAGGCTGCTTGTGTCAAACAGAGAAGAAACAAGAGAAGGCTGACCTCTCTCCTTTCTTACAGAAAGTTTTATATTTTCTAGGATTATATATTTAAAACACTTTATATAACAGGCCAGGCACTGATGTGATGAAGTCACCAAGTGTACATGTACTGTGCTTCCAGTCAGCAAAAAGAGGCAGACTGGAGTTTTTCTGAAGACCAAAACAGTCATTGTAAGAGAATTGAAAATTGATCTTCTCTCACTCCCTTTCTCTGCTAGAAAATGGAAGAGGTTCTGATGGTTGGAGGCAGGAATACCGAAGCAAACTGCTGCCAACTGATAGAAAGAACCGGAAGAAATACAGTTCTATCTGGTAACTTACAAATCCAACATAGTTCAGTCATTTACTCACTCACTTCTTCCATCACACTCTTATCTCTGTTTTATTATGCTTTATCTTTTTCACAAGCCATGCTGAGGCTAAGTCTGTAACATATTTACATTGGGCTAGTTTAACAAGGTAATTCTTTTTTCTACAAATATCTGCACAGCACCTCTGGTCCTTTTGGTGTGACTATATGTATAAATAAAAAAATAATAAAGAAAAATATTTTTCCTTAGGAGAACATGCTAAATATATCCATAAAATTTAAGCTGCAGCCTTCTCATCCACTTGCTAAACAACTGTATTTCACCTACATGAACAATAGAACCAGGGATGTGAATAACAAAGCAGAATCTGACCTTCACTGTGTTTGTAAGTATGACCAAGAGGAGAATTTTTTGTCTCTGCACTGAAAGCACATAAAAATGTAAACTGGAATTGGTGCTATTGATTTGGTTCTGGTACTTGTTTCTTTGCAATCCCGCTACACTCTCATTGACTTCTGGGGATTTTCAGAGCAGATGCATGTTTTTTGCTTAAAGAAATGAGTGTGGGAGAACTGCAATGATTGGGCTCCTTTCCATTATGCTTAGAGGCCTTTTCTCTGTCACTGAGGTTAAACTGAGAGGTCCAAGTTAAAGCACCCATCTGTTAAACTTTGCATGACAGAAAATGTGTTACTCTAAACTTGTGAGAAAACAAAAAAGTAAATCCTCTGATTCTGGAAGGGAAAGAAATCAAAAGTCGTCAAGAAAAGTCAAAGGGAATAACCAGTGCTAGGACAGGGAAAAAGCAGGGATGTAGCTGGTGGCAGGATGATGTGAGTTATGGCAGTATAGGTGAGAAAGGTCTTGGACAGACAAACAGTGTTGAGAACAATGAAACAATGTTGAGGAAATAGCAGTACGTTTCACCAATTACAGTACAGAAACAAAGCTCTTTGAGGAGAGACTGCTTCTGAGGTAATGAGTGAAGGGAAGGCATGCCTCAAAGGCTGATAAATCCTTTTATTTTTCAAGCAGTGTGTATGAGCTATTTATTTTATAGATCTTTCAAACCACTGCACTGATGAGTTGGGAAGGGCTGACTGGTGAGATTGACTTTGCTGGCCCTTGGTGAACTCCTACTCTGGGGTTCAGCTGTGAATCTCCCTCCACCATCTCAAGAGCATGCCTAATTTACACAATCCATCTCCTTCTGTACAACTTCCACTGGAGTCAATGGGAGTTGTGTGCCTGAAGCCAAGTGCAGAATTTGGCTCAGAGAGAGTATAACAGCTCCAGTGCTTTGCCAAATGAAATACATTTAGAGTCTGACATGCAGAGTTGGATGCAGTAAGTAAAAAATCAGTTTCACTGGATACAAGGCTTAACTGACTAGTGCTACTTCCCTCTTATCATTGTTAAAAGATGTTCTTTATAGGAAAAATTGTGCTAGTTCAAGCCAGAGACTTATCTTTACCTACTGTTCATTGGGTGATGCTTTATGTATCTCCTTAGTTTCCAGTGGTGTGTGGCTAAGGACTTTGTGTGTCAGAGGCCACATTTTTTATTTAGTTCTGCATCAATTATAATAAAAGTTGTGCAAAGTTTAATTGATTCCTTTGTCACAGTTACTTGAAACACAGTTCTTTTTTAATTCTGTCCAAATAATTTTCCCAAATTCAGCTGCAGAAGCAACACAGTTGACGGATAAGATCTATACCTCATTTAAAACACACATTCAGCTTGTCTAGTCACTGCTGAATAACAAGTATTTTACTGCTAAGTCCCAGTATCATCAGTGTCAAGAACATGAGTTCTAATGTGGCCTTTTCTTGTGAGGTTCTTCTCATAAAAAGCTATTCTGAACAGCATGCAAATGACTGTCTTGTAGAAGTGGCCTTTTAC
The DNA here is from genome assembly GCA_013400915.1 of Pardalotus punctatus. Classification (NCBI taxonomy): domain Eukaryota; kingdom Metazoa; phylum Chordata; class Aves; order Passeriformes; family Pardalotidae; genus Pardalotus; species Pardalotus punctatus. Next base: position 396,456 of record VZTX01015735.1, on the reverse strand, counting down.
TCTTTTCTTTATTGACATTATGTATAGGTAATTCCTCTGGGATCATTTCTTCTCATAGTTACAAATTTTAATTCAACAAAATTGCACATATGGACAAGAACTCAGCTATTCTGCAGGACTCTTCCATGGGAACCATTAGTTGCAGCTGTTTGTTCTTCCCTAAGAACACAGTGGCTTACTGCTATTTCCCTAAACAAATAACTGTAGAAAACAAATACAGTGCTTTTCAGTGCTAACTGCATATCCCTGAAGCGATCTACATTTTTTTCTGTGTTGGGCTTTTTTGAGGCTTTTGTTTTGTTTTGATTTTCTTCAGTCAGGCTCCTGCTCTTTTTCGTTAGTTATTTTAAATTTCCAGTTTTTTTAAGAATTTTCAGTTCCCTCCTCTGGTGAGAAAATCCAAGTGAGGAAATCTCTTCACTAGAAATTATTTTTATAGAAATCATTGATTTGTTCAGCCTCCTTAGAACAGCAGTCTGCACAACAGTAAAGAATCTGGTCTCTCTGACACGGCAAAGTTCAAGACTTGTATCAGTTCTTTCCTTTAAAGCAACAAGGCAGAAGTTCTTGGTTTTGGATTATGTGATAGTTTACAATACTTCTGTGCAGTGCAGCATACAAGATCAGAATATTTTTGTTTAACATTATGTCAGGGCTTTGTGCAATATTCCAAGGAAGCATTTATTTTCTAGCTAGATGTTTCAAGAATGGAATGTCAAAAATTTCATAGATGCAAAAGAGATTGATATAAAAAATCAAGGTGAAAATGTTTTGGTTAAAACAATGAAAGATGTTTGGGATTCTTTTCCCCCTCAACATGTGGATTTTAATAAGTGCTGTTTGTCGTTAATTATAGAACATACTGCATCTTCTAATAAACATGTCAGAGGAGAATCAAGTTAATTTGTTATATTCCCCTTTGGATATGGTTCCTGTATACACAATATTTAGACTAAATCCTCTGACTACCTTTTTCCAATTTATATCTTTGGGAAGCAGGTTCTCAGCAATCTGAACAAGGAGAGGGTGGGGGAACTGAATCACTGATCATGCTCAAAAACTAAAATGCCACACTCTACTTGTCTGTGAAGTTAGGTGCCTTGAATAGACCAAAGATACCTAACTCATATGCATTTCTTTGAGCAATTAAATCTTAGTACTTGATGCTGAAAGCTTGCCTCTGAGTGTGAAGTTAGCTTTCAGCATGTGAGAAAGTGCAGAGCCTGAAAGAAGGAAAGAGAGAGAAGCATTGGTAAGACCAGAACATTATGTCAGGTAGTGACTATCACCTAGGAGGATCTTAAAATATTATATGCAGCATCTTAAATATTTCCATGTAAGATTACATTATATGATGTACAACTGTTAGTTAGATGTGCCACAGCTGGTACTTTATTCCTTATTCACATTTGTACAACATGTACGTATAATAAAGGGGAAGCCACATACATGGAATAGACAAAGAAATGGAATAATCAAAAGCCTGTGTTTGAATAATTAAACAGCACAAACTTATTGCAATCCAAGACTATTTTAATTAATCAGATCTAATAAAAAATCTTAAGTAAAATAAAATTAATTTTATATGTGTTTCAGTGCTTCTTAATAGAATAAATCTCTTGTGTGAAATATTTAGGTAATGACTATCATAAAGGAGACAGATTTAGAGTGTAATAATGTGTTCTAAAAGAGTCTGCCTTTCTGTGTCAGTTAGAAGGAAGATGTCATTATACTTGACGGTGTATTCATTGTGCCTAATACTCAATTAGCTGTAGCAGACTGTGTACAACAATAATTCATAGTATTTTTCACCCTGCCCATACGCCCACTCCATCATGATGGTTGTCCCCAAAATATTGTATAGAGTTTGTTCTCTCACTCTTCTTAATTTTTTTTTTTCTTTCTCATTTCTCAACATGCTGAATACATCAGAAACAGGCTGAACTGATGAAAAAAATATGGGACAGACATCTAAGAGCCTGTCTATTACTTTTGTAAATTTTATCCATGACCACCCACAAAACAGGTTGGCGCTTTTAATTTTTATTTTATTTTATTTATTCTTCTTTCTGTCTTCTGACATATTTCCAATTTTATGACTATTTGGAATACCAGAATTCCTGTAAGTGAGTAAAGTTAGGAAATATCTGCTACAGCTTTGATATATTCATTTTCTAGAGTTAATACTGTACATGAAGGATGTGAGAACATTGTGATCCTCTGCTGTTCATTATGGCTATGTACCTGCATTTAAGACAGTTTGCTAAAAATACCATAAAGTTCGTTATGTACTACAATGGCTAACTATTCTCATTAATTTTGAAAATGCATGCAATTTAAATTGAATACACGCTAATGCATGGAGAGGTGTGATTGCATAGTGGAGGAACAGATGGTCTTTGCCTTGAGGAGTTTACCACCTGAAAATACAAAAGATGTGTAGGGAGAGGGCGTATACACAGAAATGAAGGCTCACCACACAGGAGGAGAGTGGGGATGAGAAGGGTTGAGTCACAGGGAAAGAATGAGCAACAGCCTGTCAGGAAACACCCTGTGAGTTCCAAACATTTTTATTTTGTTTGATAGGGGTTTGGGTAGGTGGAGATCAGTTAAACAGGACAAAGAAAAGGCAGAGAAAGAGAGGCAAGGGCATTTCAGGACGTGGAGAAGAGAGGAGGGAGCAGGCATGTGACAAAGAGGAGGGTAGAGAAAGGGAGAGGTGTGGGGGCGAGATGGATTGCAACAATCAGCAGTGGGAAAGGATAATTAAAAATCACGGGTGTCTGTCAGACATTAAGCCTCTTTTACCTTTGCTATGTCAGCTTCATTGTCAGACTGGATCCTCCCTGTAGTCTCTTCCTCATTCCAGGCTGCTCCTGTCATTGTTTAACACAGTTGTGCATGAACCATGCATGCAGACTGAAGCCATAACATTATACAGCGCACTTAATTGAAAGATTGAAAAACTACTTTACAGCGACAGACTACACAATGGTTGACACTTCGGGACTGATCATAGGCTACTGTACTCAGTGAGTGTAATTTAGTGTTGTAACTTTCAAGTATGAAACCAATGATTTTTCCTTTGGCAGAGGGAAATTGTTCATACACCACATTAACTTTTAGGGTTGGAAAGGGAATTTCTCCCTTAACCTATCCCTCTTAAAGATTCAGATAGCTAATAATATTTCTCACTTACTCTTGAGACAGCCTGAATCTCAAAAATGGTCTGCATGTGTGTATATTTGCTTAGGTCAAGTGAGCTATTAAGTTTCCTTAATATTGAAATATTTTGCTTATGTGATGAGAATTTTTCCTTTGTGTTCAAAAATGACAGCAGATTAATGGTAAATAAATATTCTGATCAGAAATCCTAGATCAGCTCTAAGTCTTTTGTCACTGACACCCTTCCTTTCTCAGGGAAACAAAATGAAGGTCCAATTTTATCTGTCTTCCTCCTTCCTTACCATAACTTGTTTGGAAAAAGAAGTTTATTTTTTCTGAAAAGCTGGATTAAACCAGAAGGCTTTGATATGGAGAGGCTCTGTGTTCCCTAATTTTCTTCCATAAAACATGGTGTAAACAGCAAAGTAGATCCAAACAGCGTCTAAATTATTTGAATAGTGACACATATCATGGCTGAGCTTTAGAGGCTGCATGCCTAGTGATTTAAGTTCAGTTACTGGCTGCCAGAATTACACTTATGGGACCCCAAATCTCTCCAATCCATAATCTTATTTTCCAGTCAAAATTCAGAAAAAAACCCACCCAAAAATAGAGGAAACCCAAACAAACCACTCTCTGTATGAAGCCAAGGTTTTTTGCAATTCAGTAAATTCAGCCCTTCTATCCATAAGCTTGGCATTTGCATTGTCAGCACTTACCCTTTTAAGAGGAATTAGAAAAACAAAACATCAATGGAAAATCAAGCTGATTTCAATATTGTTCAACAAAGCAGGAATCAGCTGACACTGTAGGAACTTCTTATCCCATTTTCTCTGAACAGCAGGGTAGGACCACTTTTAGTATTAAGATATTTTATTTTCTCTAAAAATTACACTGAAGACTGCAGTTTTGTGTCATTTAGAAATATTTTAATTTCATAATTGTTTCCATACAATATAGAGGCAGAACCTACTAGAATGCCTGACTTATTGAATATTCTTACTGCCAGAGTCTCACTTTCAGTATGTAGTGTCAATCTTGAACCTTTGATCACATATGCTGAATCTCTCACATTAGAATATTTTTTTTTATTTACTTTTCAAACAGCTTCTCTCATAGAAGTGCATCTAATGGCACATTATTTGCAGCCTCTGTTCAGTAACACTTTGTTCAAACTAACACCTCTACCCAGAACTCATTAAAGGAGCCCTTACATGCCTTCAATACAAAGGGAATAGTTTCAGGATGAGCACTGGGTGTCTGATCTCCTTTTACACAGATTATCCCTTTTTTCGCCCCTGCTCTAGGCAGTGCATGAGTGAACTTATTCCTGAAATACTGTAGCAAGAAATGGCTTCTTCCTCTCTCTTATTAAACTGTCACAAAACATATCTGAGAAGCAAATATTCCAATGCAGTGTATTAGGAAATTTAGGATCATATAGATCATATAGAAATTCTCTCAATAAAAAAATGTGAATGTTCAGCTTTTACTGGCCTACAAATTACAATTCCTTGTAAAATTACTATTTTTTCAGCTTTGTAGAATTAAAACCTTTTCATTAATCAAACCCATGAATGTTAAAAAAGTAATGTACTGAACATTTAATATATTTAAAAATCTGATTCTATGTCTGATAGAATGAGATATGATCATATTGTTAAAAAGCCTCCTACCTTTTTTGACACAAAAATCCTAACTTTGAAAACGCAACTTCAAATATCTCTGGTTTGCTTTTACTTTCCATTTTCATTCATGTGTTTAGAAGATGCATCCACTGAGGCCCAGAGAGTGAAGTAGAATCTCATTCCTGTGAAATGATCAGACACCTCATTCCAGAAGTCAGGTGACACCAGGCACACTGGATGAGTCTTTTGGAAAGCCTAGTTGATGAGATCAGGCTTGGGTCTCAAGTAGTTCAATGCTTACTTTGATTCAGGTCTCATTCCACTGCCATTAAATCAATAAATGAATACAGATGTTGTTGATGACATAAACACATAAATTAAAATACTCTCTTTATTTTTTCTGGATCTTCATTTTACATAGAGATTCTTGAACTTAGAGTTCTAGTGGGATGAGGCTGGCACATGGCAGTATCTGTAGAAGGAGATTCACCTCCTTGCATGTGCAAACAGTTAAGTAACTGCAATGGTGTCTGTATTTTCCTGACTAATCATTCTGGCTTGCCTTCTGAGTTAAATAATGCTCCAAGGGAAACAAGCTGGGAACTTAAATGTCCCATCCTCATGTATTTCCCAGTGAAGTGAATGCTCAGTCTATGCTTAGATTGATAGGCTTGCCACGATAGGACTCCTTTCTAACTGAACTAGCAGAAAAGCCTAGTCTAGTCTCTGTCTGGGTCTACACATGTGAGAGAAATCAAGCTCCATCCTGCTGATAAAAAGCATCATGAAAGAGAGCAGTGAACAATGCTAAGTTGCTCACAGTCCTACATTTTTATACACATTATTATTTATGTTTGTTATTGCAATAGTACCTTGAAGCTCCATCCAAGAATTGTCAACAGCTCAAGAATCACGGTATGGGTAGTCAGAGATAGCCATAACAAAAAAATAGCTTATATCCTGAAGACCTTACCTTTAAAAGACATGACAAATACTGAGGAGATGATTGGGACGTGAAGCCAAGAAAGATATCAAAAATATTGGCTGCACATCACAAATCTGTGGCAGAGTCATGAGTAGCTCACTGTTACAGCATGTTGACCTGTGCTTAATCATAAAATTAGGGCTTTTTTTCACTGTTTGTGTTCAAAACTTAAAGCTATGGCAGCAAAAACCATTGTAATGCCTATTACTCTTATGGTCATATGTCTCCTAGAATTCACAGTTGCAATTTGGATTAGATCCAGAACTGTTAGTACTGTACAACATGGCAGTGGACACCTTGCTGGCACCTAAAAGGACATCAGATGCCATTTGGAACCATGATGTAAATACCTAAGCTCTGCTTTAAAACGTGAGAAGCAGAGAGCAGAGAATTAATGTCAGTTTTCTCCTTAGGAGGATGTATCAAGGGAAAACCCTTAGGGGTCTCTCCTAGATCATGTATCTTTCAACATAGCCTTAATTATCTGGACAGAGAGCAACTAACAGAAAGATGGAGCTTGCTAAACATCCTAAATTATTAAACACAACAAGAAAAAGAAATTTATTCTCTGTGTAGAAGTATCTTACTGAACAGACTGAATGGGCAATTGACTGGCAAGTCAAAAACAATGTAGTAAAGTTGAAAATGGTATAGGGAAGGATGACAACAATGGTTAAAGGCATGTAATGACTTCAGTACAACATGTAACTAAATAGACTAGGATTCTTCAGTCTGAGAAAGAAATCGTTTAAGTGGGATATGAATGGTTTCTGGAGAAAATGGAAGGCCCAGAAAACTTGTGTTAGAAACTATTTGCTGTTTCTCCCAATGCAAGCACTAGGGGAAAACAAATAAAACTGGCAGAGGTTAGGTTGAAAATGAACAAAAAGAGAGATTTTGTCCATGGTAAACAAGCTGTGCAACTCTGAACCTTAAATTATTTTGGACTGAAAGATTACCTGGTTTCAGAAAAGGGATTGGACAGGTAGAAAAAAATACCTATAGTATTGAACACGAAGTTATGGACTGGCTCAGGAAGACTGTCTTTTGCAAGTTTATGGAGGAAGAGAAAGTCAATAAGGGGACTATAACTGTATTCTAGTCCTGTTCTTTAGGCACCTGCTGTTGGCCACAGTCAAATATGATACTGCAATTGGTGGATTTTTCTTTTTTTTGCCTGCCCCTTTACAGCTGTTTTTAGGATATTATAGGCAATGAATGGGCAGAATGAGGTCTGTCCATATAACTCAGAACAGGTAACAAGCTGACTAGGAATCCATCTAAACCATCCATACACCATGAGAACAAGTCTGTCACAGTGGTAAAAGTCCCATTTGACCTCAGCAGTAACACAGCATTTGAGTATGCAGTGGTGCTTTCACTAGATGATGATGGACCTTAAGCAGGAAACGCTCAGCACCAGACAGGGTCAGGCCTCAAAGCATAATTAAGTAGGAAGCTCTTATCAGATAATCTTTTACTTTGAATAGATTGCAAAATCTCACTCAGGCAATTTGGTTGCTTTTATCTCACCAAGCAGCAAAGCAAGGACAAAGGCAGGATCAGCTCTGCGGTAGGGTTCTCTGGAGTTCATTCTTGCATCGTGTGGCTCAGAAAATGAGATTGGTCTCACTGGAGTTGAGGCTGATTTGTGATCGTGCTGATTGTCCTGGACTGGAAGTGTTGCATGAGCAGGTTTTGGAATAGGTAACACAGACACTTTAGAGATCTTCTGTGGTGTGTAGCCCCCTTGAGAGCAATCGGATTCCCTTCATTTGTCACATTAACATTACAGATTTGAAATTAAAATAATAATAAATTAAAAAAAAAAAAACAAAAACCCCAAACACCTCAGGCTTGATTTAAAATGAGAAAGAAAAGGGGAAAAAAAAATTGTTGAACTTCATTAAATGACCTTGTAATATATTTGGCAGCTTTGACAGGAAGTTTGCAGGATAAAACAAAAAGGAAGAAAGAAAAATCTAGTGAAGTTTATGAGTGTTTTTACAAATTGTTATTCTCCCTCCTCCGAATCTCTGGCATCGCAGGTGAAGCATTGTGCAGCTGGTATCTTGACTTACCATTCACTCTCAGGCTCTGCAGGGAGTGTCAGACCATCAGCACTGATGTTCAGAGCAAAGCTGTGAAAACAAACCGCAGCAGATTAGTTGGGCTGATGACCAGGTTATTTAGAGCTAACCACTTTGTGTGCCCTTACATCTCAACCAAACAATTACCCTTTTCCATCCTTTTATTTGTGCATGCACTTATCAAGAAAAACAGTGTTTGCAAGAGGACATTTTATTAAATAGGGTGATTCATTTAAGAAGTGTTTCTTTGACACTAGAATGCCAATATATTTTGTTCTTTAATTAAGAAAGTAAACAACACAAAAGACAAATATCAAAATGCTAGTTATCTGAAATATTTGATTGTCTAAAAGAGAAATTAAAGGCAGCTGAAGAAATGCTGGAGTCTGATTCTGTCATTTTGAACAATTGTTCTTATACTAATAGCTATTTACCTTAAGGTCACTCACAAAGTGAGTGCCATTTTGTGAAAAGTAGTATTGTTGTATAGCCTTTAAAATTAAAATATAAAAAAGATGAGATAGATACTTTAAAGTTGAACATTTATCTCTTCACTTATTTTTTCTCACCTTCCACAAATGTTTAAAATGATTTGTCAAATTGATTTGTCCCCTTTTTATAACTCAATGTGTGTGGTTAAAAGTAAGAACAGATGAACAAAGTAGAGCAAGATGAAATCACAGGGAAATAAAGAAGAATTGTTACACAGCTTTTTATTAAAGGTACCAGAGATCACATTCCCTTAAAAGAAGACAATACATGATGTGATTTGAAAATCACTTTAATTTTTTTGACATTTTAGATCTACAGCACTTTCTAAAGGGTTGTCATTTGTTCTTAAGTATTCAGACTTAGCATCAACTTTTTATTTAGCAGAGCAGCAGAAAATATTGAGCTTGTCCTGGCTTTGTTGTGAATGAGTAGGTGCTGTCAAGTTATTAATGCTTCAAGAAATTCACTAAGTTAAATTCACTGAATTTATTCTGCTTTTGTTGTTTTAAGGCTTATCTTCTTTATATTTTTCCTCTGGGGTTTCCATTGAGTTGTATAGAGACAGTACTTGTTCATAACTATCCATGAAAAGCCCTGGTTTGTAATATTAATTGCTCTCAGGAACAGTGTGATTTGCTATTACCACACACATATATATATATATATATATGCTCAAATGTTAATATTGGTGACAAGCCTCACTGAAGATTAATAATTTGCATCTTGTCCAAGTGATTGATTTCAAGCTGACTTGAAGAATGGAGGAGAAAATAAAATCCTATCAAATACATATCTCAAACTTTGGACAAGATGGTAGGTTTGTCTTCTCTGTGCATAAAAATTGGCAAATTACCCACAAAAGATGTGCACCAGCACTATAGATCCCATTTTATCTTTTTCCCATTTTGAAGAGTTAATTTTAATCTTTTGAACAGAGTATACAAACAGGAAGGAGAGATTAGCACAAGAAGATAGGTATTAAAGAGATGTATTGAAATCCATTTCTAGGCTGCATAAATATCATTGTGGTTAATTCCTCCATTTTTAAACATTCCTCACTCAAGTTATTTTTACTCATCAAATTCACACTTCATACTTTTAAAGAAAGGTTGAATAAAAGACTCTTGCTCAAGGCTATCTTAATGAACCTGAGATGCAAAGTCTAATTTTGAAAGGTAGATACTTTGACAGCAATTTCAAAGCCAATCCCTTGCACACAGTCTTAGCTCAAAGCAAATGCTCCAGGAATAACTTGTTTATTGTTTATATAAAAGCTCACTTCAAGCTATTACTCCTGGGGTGGAGAGCAGCTGGAGTAGGCAGAGCACACATTTGTTTTCTTTCTTTCCAACGAGATTATCTCAAAGACACTTCTCCCCTTCTCCTCCTTTGCCCTTTACCCATGAAACAGAACTAAGCACAGCTGTTTGGGAGCAGGAAAGGTGAAACCTCATCTTTATGCAAATCTGTACCTTTTTTCATTAAACTAATTAACTTAAATCAGTGCTAAACTCATGTAGACACTCTTAGCTAGCTTTGAACCATCTGATTTGCAACAGTCTTTACCAAACTGGAACAAGTGTAGCTGCACAGCTTCTTACTCCTCTTTAGGAAAGCAGGTCTAAAACCATTAGCAAACCCTGAGCATTTTAACACTCAATGAGAACCAGCACACTCCATCTTCATCTTCTTTTCTCAGTGTGTTAATTTATCACACACTAAAAATCTGCCAGATGAGTGGGGGAATGTATGTTATGGCTTTTAGGGTCTGCTGGAGCACAGCTACCTGAGATCACCCCAATCCCAATATGGAAAGACTGTGAAGTCCATGTCTTTTAAATGGTAAATTTGCTGAATATAAAATTATAGTTTGAGATTATAGATTATAGCTATAGATTATAATTTCCTCTTTACCATAAGTAAATTTAATGAAGTTTCTCTGGCTACATGATTAGAAATTATATTACAAATGGTTTTAGGAACTATTTCTTTCTCCCCAGCTCTACTGGAGAATGTATCACAAATGCAGCAACTCTTATCAAAGCTAACTGCACACTCTAAATATTGTGGATTGTGACTGGGGCACTACCACACTTCTAGCTGAAGAAATAGTTTCTCTCCACACAACAAGGACTTTCTTCTCTCCCTACATTTGGCCTAAAAAGAGGAATATTATGGAGACGAAAAGACATTTCCCTTCATCAGCTCCTCACTTTGGGCCATGTGGAAGCAAGTTTGTTTGTTGGGAAACACAAAGGGACATTCAGTCTATGGCTCATGCACCCCAGCCAGCCATGCGTCCTGGTTCTTCATGAGCAAGAGATGGTCCAGATGGTCCTGCTTTTGACTGCCGTATTTTCAGGAGCCTAATGATGTCTCCTCCATCATTTTAGGCTGAGGCTTTTTACGCTGTAAATTCACAGCCCGCTTTCTTCCTTTGCATTAGGGTAGAGTCTTCAGGAAGTATTCACATTGGAGCACTAGGACTTTATTGACTTTTTTTTGAGGAATGTTTGGCTTTCTCTGGTGCTCAGACTGATTGTCTCATTAAAGGATGGACTGTGTGATTGCTTATTTTGTCTTATAAGAACAGGAGATTTTGTTTTCCAGCTGGACAGGTTTTTACTTCTACTCAAGTGACAGTCTTACACGTCAGCTCTCCACACACCTTCTCTTTTTTGAAACACGAAAAAATTATCAAATTCCTGTGACACATTGCCCTAGAAGTGGCAACTTCTAAGTTATGGAAATAGGGAGAGATGCTGATTTTCTGCTTGTTTATTATGAAAAGCATAATAGATGTGTAACATCTGATGATTCAGTGTCAAGATCCCACCAAATCTTGAATGGAACTTTTCTGCTCAAGCAAATTTGCACATGAGCAGTCTCTTATGGTGTTGAAGCCTTCTCACATCTGTGTCTGTTAGGATTCTTGCATTTATACCAAAGATTGACTGAGCCGACCATATGCACCAGCCAACTCAAAGGTCTATGAAACACTGTCTATATGGGAGTACCTGTGATTTGTCCAAACTTGGGGAAAAATGTGTGAATTGTATGAAATTGGGTGGGACAATTGCTAAGCTGTTTTCTCAGTCCTGGGAGAAGAAGCTGGAGCAGGGGATCAAGTAAGCAGGCAGGCATGGACCAAGGATTAATGTAAGTGAAACAAAAGCCACCTAAAAGACAGATGAAGCAAAGAGCGCTGAGAGCTGCTATCAGATATGATTGGGGGAGAAAATGGCTCCTTATTGCAGCCATTTCACTAGCTTACAGGCAGCAGATTTATGTGACTGAGGAATCATCTTATCAGAGCATCGTGAGGTACAGCCCAGGAGGCAAATGTGGATAAACACAATGGAGACCTCAGATCATTCTGAAAGAAACCCAAAATAAAACAGAACAGGCAGGACTTCCTGAATCCTCAACATTTGTAAAGGGCTTGTAAGTAGTTCTACAGTGTTATGGCAATGGTAGGAGCCTTGCTTGAAGGGGACCAGGGCTGTACTTCCCTTAATTCTTGTCTGGAAAATGTTCATAAGTTAAACCTGGAAAGATATTTTGTAAGTAAGGTAGTGAACATCTGCCTTTCTGAGGGAGAGATGTGCCTTGGGGAGCAAAAATGTGTGTGTATGTGCACATTTGTGTCAAGTTGGCTAGAGTCATTATAGCCCTGTGATGCCTATCTCTAAACACCTCTTCTGGATTGTGTCAAACATTAATGAAAAAAGATAAAATAGTCTGCTGAGAAACACATGTGACATTACTTACAGTTTTGACTGAATTGTGGTGATGGTTACTATGACGTGTAGAAAAAAGAAGAGTACAATAAAAAAAGGTGTTTGTGGAAATTGCCATTCAAACCAGACCAAGATTCAACTTTGACATAGGAGACACACAATTCTGCTGTAATGAGGACATTAAGTCAATAAGGAGTGCATTCTCTCAAAGTCAGAGGACTACAACACAAACTTGTTTAGAATTACTGTTAAATTGTGGTACACTTCACAAAGAAATAGATGTGAATATTTCAGAAAGCAGTCATCAAGCACCTTGTTGTTTGCCAAGAAAAATAGGCAATTATGAACATTATGTCCAACTATGCATCATATCGGCTCCAATCAAAACCATTTAAACCCAGTCAAGCATTGCTTTCACACATAAAACCCTACCCAATGCTTGATTATACCTCAGCATACCAGGTATGCAGCCTAGGATGGTGGCCAATAACAATATTCCATTGTCTAGGAATTTTAATCCATGCATCTATATTTATAAATGTCATAAATTTGATTGCAAAAGATTGCAATTATCAAACCCTTGCTGTTTTCACTTTTCTGTCCAAATCTGTTAAAATGTCTTTGAATTCAGAAGCAAACAAGTAAACAAAGTCTGATAAAAAAGGGGTACTGTCAAGCTTTTAAGTGGAAAAACCGGACATAGAAAATGACTTCGCTTTTTTACAGCTCTTTAGCCCTCCCCAGGTGATGCTGCCTCTCAGCAGAGTAAAATTACAGTATGGAGAAAATGGTTTAGACTGCACATACCCAGACTGGGATAAAATTGCTTCAATATAGATATATTAAAAACAAACAAAAAAAAAGCCTTACGGGCACTTTTGTGGTCTCACAGAAACAATGAATTCTATTCCTCCTACTACTCTGCTGAGGTAACTAATTAGCTTTTTTTTTTTCCCCTTACAAAAGCCCTTTATATCAGAGACTTATTCTAAAAATGTGTCATTTGCTGGTATGCAAGCATCAGGTCATCTCAGCAAGTGTCAGTAGCACTGGGAGTCTTAGCATAGTAGAGTGACCTGTGTTTTAACATTATGTCAATTTGACCTGCTGTGAGCATGCTATTGAGTTTATGCTGACAGACTAATTGAAGTAGGGCTCTCCCCATTTACAGGAGCTGGCACCAAGTCACTATTAGTAAACCCAGGAATTTTTTTCCTAAAACAGCTTCTCAGGGATTCAGCATTGTGGGTCTATGCTGCTCAGCATCCGCTGGATGAGTACTTCCTTTCACCCTCTCCATCCTAATTTGCTTTTCTTTTTTTAATTTTTATTCCTAGCACAGCTTTCGGTGAGAGACACTTTCCTGGTTTCATAATAAAAATGATGGTTAAAATATCTCTGCCAGAAATCTCTTTCCAAGAGCAATGTTACTGTCAAGCACTCCAGACAAACTATGTGGTTAAATGCTTAACTCTCGAGTACAATGGCCACGGCTTAACCGAAAGTACGATCTTATCACTGGTATTAAAAATGGCACGTACAATCTTAAGTAGTAAAATGGAGGGATCAAATAGCTTTGGTCTGTCACTTCAAGACCAGACATTCCAGGAATCTCTGAGAGACCCTCACCCAGTGAAAAGACATGTACAGTAGCTGACAAAAAGTATTTTTTCAGGTACTCTCAAGGGTGAATCTGTACAGAGATAGATTTCATTTTATTGCAGCCAGTTTTTGAATGTACCTGCCAGAAACAGGAATGCTTCCTTCATTTAGCCTGATTTATCATTACAAGAACTAACAGAGCTCCTTCATAAACTACTGGAGCTCAGCTCTGGCACAAGTCCAGCAAAGTTGCACAATTTACCTAACACCACAAAGAATATAATGCTTCTATTTACTCTTCAAATAATGCCCACCATTTTCCACATTGTACCAGAATTCATGAATTAATTCTGACAATATATAGGGACAAAAGATATTTCTTTCTTCCTCCCATAATATTTTGAAAGCCACCCATGACCCCAAAAGTTCAGGTAGGGTACATTAGATACATTATAGACCTTAATCTGAATTCTTTGGAAGGGGTGGTAGGCACCAAAATACCTTTGCAGTGTGCTGGCAGTAGACAACTGGGTTCTTAGGCAGAGATTTAGTCATGAGCCACTCCCTCCTCACGCCCACCTGCTGGATGACTTACACCTCCACCTAATTTAGATGAGTGCTATCTTTTTTTCCCCTTAGGGCCCAAGAGAATTTCCCTGGCTATTTGCCTTGTGTAGCTCTGCCTTTAAACATCTGTGGTCTAGCCACTTTTTCTAAGACCCTTTCACTGTGGGTGCAGGGTAAATTGGTATCAAATTGGGACCAGGGTTAAATAGACACTGCTGACCAGCTTTCATATGTTTTTTTGTATACTCTGCATGTGTGCAAGGGAAATGTTCATGTTATGCAAACAGTGATAGTGTAATTCATGCGTCACTGCTCCATGACTTTCTTGCACTTAGTCTTGGCTCACCCTCCACTTTAACAACCTCACTATTTTTCTCCTTATCTTTATTCCGTAACTGAGAATTTGCATCCAGAAAGATATTAAGGTACCTAACATTTAAAGTTGCCTAAATTCTTTTGATTCTAACAGGAATTAAGAGATGGATATTTGACTATGTTTGTACATCTGAGTGTTGGTGAACGGTTAACAGCCATCTCAGTTTGTGAGAAAAATAAAAGATTTATGAGAGTAGTTTTTTGGCCAATGTGAGAAACTACTACAAGTACTTTGAAAATCCTAACATTAATGTGCAGGCATTAATCTGATTCCACTTTTCAGTGTTGATATCTATTCATAAATGTATTAAATGATCAGCAAATCAAACTCTGAATATTATTTTAGTTCAGAGCACAAGCTACCCAGAACATGAAAAATGAACCTCAAGTGCTTTTTACTTGAACTTTGTATGTAACCGTATTAAGATGCGGAATATTTCAAAGGCTGAAAGTATTTATAGCTTTTGACTTTTAACCATATTATATCCTTTGCCTTATTTCTTGTCCTCAGCAAATGTCAAGTGGGTGTTGTGCGGAACTGAGAGAGACCAATCTCGAGAGAACATCCGCCTTCAATAAGTGGAACTCCACATTACACAAAGCTGCAGGCATAAAAGCAGCTGCAAAATCAAGTTCACTCTGAAAATGAAACAATTTTCTCTAGAAAAATGAACATGAAAGTTAAAGTAAGGTCTTAACTGAAATCATCATGTGTTTAGAAAATGCACTTTACATCTAACAATATTTGCAGACAACTTAAATCTGTGATGCGGCTTTTAGTTTTAAAACTTTCTATTTCCTTTTCCTGGAGTTGGCATATTTATTTAAAAACCCAGTCCAAATATGCACTCTGCTCCTGAGAATTATAAAGTATCAAGTAAGCTTGAATTTCTGAGAATTGCGACCCACTGAATAATCTTGAATTTCTTTGTAAATTCAAGCCATTCTTTTAAGAAGAGCATATAAATGCTCTAAGCAGGATGTTTTTTCAGAGTTGTAACTCAACTCCAAGGGGCTGAAGTATCTGACTTATAGCAAAAGGGCCCAGAACCAGGGCTTGCTTTGTAATGCATGTACAGAGTGCAGAGTGCAGGTGATGACTTGAGCTGTGAAAGCTCATATTATAAAACCTGCACCCACACATTCTGAAAACTCAGCCAGGTTTATCATAAAGGTTAGCTAGAGTTGTGAACCTTTCAAATAAACTTATGGCTAATTCTGAGTGCGTATTGACTGATTTATGGTTACATGTATCTAACATGCCAAGGTTCAGGTTTTTCTCTTACTGTGCTACACTCAGAGCTATTTTGGTTTATTTAAGCCTGGCGTTCAAACTGAGTTTCATGAGAGACAACCCCCTAGAAACTAAATGCAAGGACAGACAAAAATCTGAGGATGGAAATTGCTGAGTTTCATAGAGGTCTGGATGCTGCAAAGCCTCCTTTTCATCCCTTTTGCAATGCTGCAGTCTGTGCTGAGAATAAAACTGAGATGTATTTAAGGGAGTTTTGACTGAGCAGAACAACTGAACTTTGAGAAGAGAAAGGCAGAACAAGCAAACAAATCCAGTTTGTCAAGAGGAGATGCAAGATAGCTGCATATGCTCTACATCATGTGGTGAGTTAAAGTTTCTTCCTAATTTCCCATGGCACAGTTCTGTAGAAAACTCAAGACCCAATACATCCTTGGAGCTGGAAAATGGAAACAGCACACCTAGGACATGCTTACATCCTATCTAAGCTTGGCTACCACAGCAAATAAAACACAGGTGTACAACTGTAATGAGCAGCAGGCCCAGGCCTGTTGGCATCAGCTGATAGTTTGTGTCTTCTCTTGGTTTTGGTGTAATTCTGTGCTTGCTTTGGGCTTGGCCAAGGCACATGGAGGCAGGCAGAGGGTCTGTGTGGCCACACAGATACACTGAGAAATGACACATTGTGCTGGTTTTGCTAGCCTTGCATGTCTCATATAAACCCATGTCTCCCCTGTGAGAGCTGAACCAGGGTCTCTGTGAAGTATCTCCCATACCGGGGCAGGAAAGGCTGAGCCTTCATCAAGGTGAAGTACAAAGCAACTTTGATTGTGCTCTACAGGAAGGGGAGGGAGAACAGCATCCCTCCTTCCTCTTTTGTTCCCCCCACCTCCCTTCCCCAAGGGGAATGCACCTGGGCTTCCTGGAAAGTGATAAATGCACCTAGGTTTTGCAGCTTGATATAGGGTTTTTTGGCTCCCACTCTGAATTGCCCTCTGGAGGAATCTGGCAATGTCCCATAATGATGTAAGGATCCCAGGGAGACCTGTGTTTCTACCTAAGTAACAGGAGAGGTTGTCTCACTATCCTCCATTGCTTAATCAGTTGTGTAGCTTTGCATTCGTTTCACTACCTAAGTAGATCAAACAGATAATAATGACCTTGAATGTATGACAAGTTCCAGATTAAATTCCAGCCTCATGTCCTGTACAGTCATCAGTCTATAAAATGCAGAAGTGAGTATATACGCAGTATGGAGTCTATTGTTTCCCATCATCTGGAGTATGATTTTTAGTATTCTTTGTGATTGCTTTTTATGTCTGTCTTGAAACAGAGTTCTTGTAATTGTACTGTTTGCTACTCTGCAGAAGCCAGTTTGTTTTCCCATTCTCTTTTGAAATTTAATGAATTCTTTCATGAATGGTTAGGAGCTGAATAGAAAAGACCTGCTTATGGGTCAGAATCTTCTGGCTATATAAATATATAGGTTCCACCTGTCTAAATACAAAAGGGTTTCCTGCAGCAGCATCAAAACATAAAGATAAGAAGCAGCCAGGACACAGAGAAAATAATTACTAATTGTTAAATAACTAGTGCTACTAAATCAAGTACTTCATACAAAAAATAAGCTGACTGTATGACAATCTATACTCGGTAACTGTGGTAGTACAGATAAAGGAAAAAAAATGGGACTAGATAATTTATTAAGAGAGTTATAAAAACAGCTAACAGATAGTTAAATGCTGATATTATCTTTCAGAGAATGAACAAATGTCAGCTATATAATGAAATGAAAACCAGCTATGTTTCAACCTGGGTTTAAATATTTGGAAATGAACACCTTCATTATTTTCTTAATGTGCTTTGTTAATTAAGTCAGTGGGACGTGTGCTCCCAAGTCCCTCAGGCAGTGCTGAAAGTGTCACCCTACATCAAGCTGACAAACTTTATTTATGTGATTCAAAAAGCATACCAAATCCCACCACATGCTTCCAAGAACTCTGCTAGTTAGTTAAAGCTACAAAATTAAATAATGATCTCAAAGACTCATGATCTGTAGTATATGTTTCAGCTCTATAGACCCTTCTTTCTGCCCATTTCAAATATCTGTCAAAACAAGGAGGTCTGCAGTGCCACCTTGAAGGCATCACCTCTGAGGTACTCAGCCCAAAGGCCTGGAGAGCACACTACTGCAGTGACAGCAGTAGGGTGCATGGCAGCAGGCTGTCCAGGGAGATGCAGGGCTGTGTGATGAGGCTCAGATGGGGCAGAGGTCGCTCTTTCGGGTGAAAGGCTGAGGAAATACTAAATAGGGTACTGTGAAGGACTGTGGGATGGATGCAGTACCAGGAGAGCATAACAACAGCAAGCCCTGGTGGTGTGGAGACAGTTTAAAGTGTGAATATAGATGAGTTTTACTAGCTGGGGAGGTTTTCTCTGGGTATTAACATCCATGTAGTTCAGAACTTACAAAGAAGGCGTATGCAAATGGGAAGCTTCTGATACCATGGAAGGACCATTGATAATAAGTAGAAGTTTGCTAGTCTTGCAAGCCTGTGTACTGAAAACTCAGTATTGTTTCTGACATGTGGGCTGGATGATGAGTCCATACAGGACTCTGAGGACACAGATAACTCCAAGTGCCATTTGAAAATCCCTGAGCTCTTGAATATGGTCAGTTACACTTTTCATTCTGTAGTTCTGTATGGTGAAGACAAAATATTTGAATGGACTGAACTGACCCCTGTCACAGAAACTAAGGGTGACTAACAGCTGTAAGTTTGTCAGACAGTGTGGATTTGAGGTAGAATAATGGAAACACTAAAAAAATAGCTGAATTTGACATGAGGTGCTCTACACATGGCTTCTTTTTTATTTATTGCAGCAGCCATCCTTACCCTTGCCTGAAAGACCTGATAAAGGAGGTAGAGAGGAAAGTGTCCACTCTTTGGTCTCTGCATGAGACAATCAACTGCACTGTACTGGGGGACCACTATACCAATGAATTAGAAGTGCCTGAAAATGTTCCCAGGCTCTGCTGTTAGACTAGAGAACAAACCATGTTCCTTCTAATAAATTCCATCATTCTCTGAAATTAGATGACTGCATGAAAAAGTGACTGTCGAAAATTGTCCTGGGAATATTTATACTGCCAAGCTGGTTTGGGAAATTTTTGTATGAGTGCTGGGTGGCATGTATGTCAAAAGTGTGCCAGGAAATGGTTTGACAATTTAGGGAATGCCTATATTAGCAAGAGGCCCAATAGGAACAGATCTATGGCAGAAAACTCCTGGTGCTGGGGATCACATCCATGCTGGCATTCAAAGTCTTTGTATTTCAGAGTTTTACTTTTGCCTAGATCTAGCCTACTCCTGCAGACAGAAGGTCCATTAGCAGTCAAAGTGCATTAGATACCCTCTGAGACTGCTCCGCCAGGTTTATTTTTATCTGAAAGGAATTCATTTTGCACATTCCAAACATGATGTGAACCAAAGTGCAGGAAGTGGGAACTGCTGGGAGATTTGCTTTAGTAGTGCATCCTGATCTGAACTAAAATGCTACCACACATACACCCAGAGGCAACTGCTTCCCACTGTTTGAGAACATTCCCAATCACAGTTTAATTTACCAGTTCACCCAGTTCAATTGCACATAAAAATCGTGTGAGGCTTTGGCATGCTAAGTGGAAATTGGATTTTAAATTTTATTGCTAAAATTGAGTAAATCTCTACTGAATGTTTGAACTGTCATTCTTCAAGTGCCTAGAATAAATTTGGGAAAGTTTGCAAGTGGATGCAAAAAACACGGCCGTTATATATAGACCATGCTCATGAAGTGTTTTAAACGTGTCTCGCTANGAGAGAGAGAGAGAGAGGCTGTGAATGTTAAAAGGAAAGGGAAAGGCCTGAACAGGATTTCTTCTTAGATTAGAAAAATCTTCGCAGCAAATTTACAACCAAAATTTCCAGTCCTGACTAAGGCTAGTGATGTTTGGCACCCTGTATCTGTAGGTCATGAGCTTTAATTACACCACATTATCTTTCACTGTAAGATCTGGATGGCAGTTGCCTTTAGGTTGGAATCCAAACTGATAAGGAGCTTTTTATCACTACACAGTACATCAGACGTACTTTGTTAGGAGCAGATAGTCATCTGCTGTACCAACCTGCCTATTCTAGTTGAAGTTGCCTCCAGGGAACAGATACCAGAAACTTTACATTTAGAACACTTAAAAAGAAAGATTCCTGGCAAATGTGACGGCGGCATAAGTGGTATTTAAAGAAGAGCTGTGTAATATAGTACCTAAATAATTTTATAGTCCCACTGCTATTTTAGTATGCCGGTAGGATATTTGAACCACTTGCTCTTGACTTGTACCTTGTCTGTAATGATGTTATGCATAATGCAGCAAAAGGAATTCTTCATTCCTGAGCAGAGGAACAGAAGTGAACAGAAGTGCTTTTTACAACTCATCTCTTATGGATCAAAGCAAACCTCAAGCTTGCTTTATCATCTAAGCGAGTTTAGTGTCCTTGAGCTTTACTGTTACAGTTTCACATCGTTAGCCCATAGCTTTTGCTATGTTTGCATTAACTGAAACTGCATGTGTATAGATTGCACATATTTGATTTCTTCTGGTAGTTAGATGTTCAGTGTGTCTATTAAAATGACATATTTTCTGGATTTAGTATGAAATACATGCAGAAATGATTAAAAATGTATAAATATTTATTTTGGTCTAAAATTATCTAAAAAAAACCCAGACCAAATTAATTTCCAAAATGCTGTGTGTGTGGGGGAAGATGAAAAAAAAAGAAAATCCCAGTAACTGGAAAATTATTCTTTTTGTGTACACTTGTTCAGGTTTTATTTTCCCTACTAACATTTGTGTTTTCTGTATTTGTAAAACATAGCTTAAAACCAGTATTTATGTGAAGGCTGAAAGTCAGGAAATAAAACCTTGCTGTGGTCATACCATTAAAATGAATGAGGTATTTTGTTGCTTACTACACATACTTTTCTTTCTGAAGCAGTTTATACCTTCATTGTACACTGAGTATGTGAAGTACAAATCATATAAGTGACAGAGTAACTGCTTTACAGTGCTAATCAACCTCCTAAATGCCATTTCAGAAATAAACAAACAAAAGGCACTGTAATGTTTGACCTTAATGCCTTTTGGTCAGGATCTAGTACATTATAGGTCTGGAGAGCATTCCTTGTCTCATTTAGATTTCAAGGTTTTTAGGGCAAACTGTATGTTCCATCTGGGTTTTGTGTCTTGCTGAGCAGCTTGACAGTTTCTACTAAATCATAATAATTAGAACAGTAAAAATCGCCATTGGTGTCTTTGAGAATAAAGTGTCCCATGAAGCTTTCCCCCGTTGAACAGTCAATACATACTTTCTGAACTGAAGAGATCCATAATAGATCCAAGAAACTTATTCCTAGTCATGCATTAACCCCACCCCATCAAATCTATATTGTAGTCTTGCTGTAGGAAAACAGCTTAACTGGTTGGGTGGTTGTGCTGCTGTTGGCCTTGTAGCTTTCTAGCCTGCAGCTATTATTTTTTTGCTAGTTCAGCATTTCTTCAAAAGAATGCTCATTTTCCATGAAAAAAAAAAAGTCATAGAAAGGATCCTGAAAATGCACTCTGGGTGTATTTATATATTCAGCTGTGCTCTACTTTCATCTGTTGTTTTTTTGTAAACCAGAAAGGGATGAGCCAGTTCTCATCCCAAAGCCATGTGGTTATGTAAGAAAATCAGGTAGAATTAGGGTAATAGATCAGAACTTGCATTAAAATTATAGATCCAGTTGTCCAAAGAGCTCTGAGGCTGAAGCTGATATCTGTCCGCTGGATTTGGACCCATGGGCAGAAATAGTGTGCAAGTGACTACACAGAGGTTTCCCATGACTAGCTTACTGTGCTGGGGCCATCTTTCTATCAACTTTCATGCCTCTTCCCCAGTGACAGAGCTCTGGGTTTGGATGCTTAAATTGCAGTATTCTCTTCTTCCATGGTGCTTAGAAAAGAAACAACATGTGCTTACCTAAGAGCTGATGTTAAATATTTTCCTAGTATTGCCAAAATTAGTGAGAAAAAGAAAATCTTTACTTCAATGGGAAAAATTCTACTGGCAGTAACGTTTGTTTATAACAGTAAATAGTTTTTTTGTCTTATGTTGTCTGGTTTTCTCTTTCTGTAAGCTCAAAGAGGCAGAGGCTATTAATGGAAAGTACAGAGCAAGTTTTAGCTCTCATCTAGAATAAAATGTCACAAGCCTCGGTTAATTTTGTCCATGGATAGCCTATTTGTTCTTTCATTTAGTTGACTGTACTGGGGTTTTGAGCCTGTGAGCAAAAATATCTTTCAAGTAACTTCTAAGTCTTATTTTGGCACTGAGCTACTCAGGCTTTCCTTTGAACACTACCCTTCTGTAGAAATAAGAATACTCCTTATATGGTTGTGTTCTGGCATGATTAACACCTTTATGAGTGTTGTTGTTGACGGAATATGGTCAAGATTTCATCTTCAGTCCCCAAAAAACTATGCAAAACTGCATCAGGTTTTCATTTTCTTATTTGTTTTTTTAAAGTCTGCTGAAGGTGTTTGGGCTGGAATGGGGATGCTGCAAACCCTGGACTGATTAAGGAAAATGTCTGGGCTGGCATGAATAAAATATGGTGCATAATTTGGGTCAGGACTCTTCAGACTTCATGGTGTAGAAGTGGTGACAGCAGCAGCTGTCCCTCATGTCTATGTGCAGGAGCAGGAGAGGGCATATAACTCTTCACCCAAAGTTCATGTATACTGCAGTCTGAGAAACCATGAACTAGATATTTCACTTGGAGTTTTCTCATTTATGCATTTCTGAAACCTGATCTAAAAGCCTTGATATATGTGTGCATATATAGATATATTTTTGTGTATATCTATCTATATATAGATATATAGATATATATGTAAACAATATTCTCTGAGCTATCCACTAAATATTCAAAGAGATTATAAATTCTATGTTAAAAAAAAAATCCTGTTTTTTGTCCAAAACCCCAAAAAATAGTAACACTGAATTCCTGCATGTTGATGCAGAAAATAAATTACAATATGAAGGCTATGCAAGCTTTGGTCGGTGCACAAAATCAAAATGCTCAACTCTTTCATGTATTAAATACTCCAAGATATATACAAGGCATGCACTATTGCAATCCAGTCATTTTCTTCTCAGGGCAAGGAGTAAACATGTCCTTTAGTTCTGTTTTCGAGTGTTTGAGAGTTTCTTAATGTTACAGTTTAATAACTTGGATAGATATATTCAATAATTACCATTGCTTTACAATACATTGGATGCAAAGATTTTGGAGGATGATCAGGTAGATTTCTCTTAGTATTCATGGCACCTGTTGTGCTCTTGGATCTTTTTGGCTTTGGCCATAAATTGATTGAAAAGCACTGCAGAGAAACATGGAGCTTATGGAATTCAGGGTTTTCCAATGTTACTGATTATGAATTACAGCAACTCCAATGATAATTAGGCCCAGAAAAATTAAGTTTTTCGTGGATTCCATAGTGTTTCTCTTCAGGAATTAAAGCCTTGCCCTGTTCTGATAAGAGATATCCTTCCTTGTCTCATCCTCTCTGCCAAGGATAAATGTCAAATCAGTTATAAGCTTTTATGCCTGTTTATGTATAGCATGAAATTGCTTTCTTCTTTATGTGATTAATGCTATTAACTCCAGTGTCACTACTGAAGTAGTGGGTGAGCTGGATTTGACTGTGTATGTATGCACTGTGTGTTGTATATGATATATCTCTTACCATCTGTATTATTTTTTGAAAAGCATCTCTTTTTCTGAAAATCAGTTATAACAGGAATCAGATGTGCCATCTGTATAGCAGTTGCTATTGCCGCCCTTCCAATTTCAAAAATTGTGCATAATGTCAAGTAACCGCAAACTGCTTTAAAAGTGAAGGTACGTGTCTCTGTTATTTTTAAAGATATTTCTTTGTGAAAGATACAGGTTAGGAACCTGCTCTCATTTATGTCAGATATAGTCTTGTCACTTATTTCAGTGGATCCACAATATAAGTTGATGACTCAATTGTGAAGTCACTCACGCTGGACCTAGTAACCACTGAATGTGGATCAGTCACAGCTGCGTGAGCAAACACATTTATTTCAGATAAAAAATATAACAGAGTGGCTGAGGCAGCTGGGGCTGTTTAGCCTGGAGAAAAGGAGGCCCAGAAGAGACCTTGTCACTATCTACAAACACCAGATAAGGAGACTGTAGGCAAGTGGGTGTTGGCCCCTCCCCACAATCAGCCAGCCAGAGGACATGAAGAATTGGCCTCAAACTGCTCCAGGGGAGGTTCCAGTCGGACATAAGGAAGAGTTTCTTCACTGGAAGGGTGGTCAAGCATTGGAATAGGCTGCCCAGGAAAGTAGTGGAGTCACCATCTGTGGAAGTGTTCAAGAAGGCTCCGCTTAGTGCCATGGTTTAGTTGAAATGATGGTGTTGAATTCAGTGATCTTAGAGGTCTTCTTTGACCTTAATGATTCAATGATTCTATGTGGGAGAAGGTAAGGGGAAAGTTCTACAATACAATGTAGTAATTTTGGCTTATTTTTAAGAGCAGTTATTCATACTTTGAAAATTACTCCATGAATCATGAGTGATTGCAATGAAGTCAGTGAGTAAGACTGGGACCTGATCATACTGAGTTCCTTAATATAGACCTGATCCAGGGTTTTTTCAAGTCTGTTGGAATTTTTTATGAGTCATGAACCTTTATCCAATTTTCCCTATCGTCCCATCATTTTTCTACAACTGGATAATATTATCATTTTATTAATTAAAAAATAGAATACGTTTCCTCCACTGTATCAAGATAAATGCATTTTATCTTTCATATGCTGGAACTTCCATATTGTAGTCTTAATAACAAAAAATATTACAATAATGAACAGCATGTGGTAGTGGATTCTTATATTAAACCAAATTTGTACCTCAAAAACATTTCTTTAGACTTCTGTTTTACTGTTATAAGACATGATGACTATTTCTAGTCCCCTCAATAAAAAGCATCTTCTTTTCCACTAAGGCAAAACATGACTCACAGATGCACTTAAAAACTAGCTATCATATTAAATGTGGCCTCTACACAATGAAAGTTGATTTCAAGCTGTCCCATGACTCAAGTAATTATTATTTCTCCAAATATTTATACTTGATTGTTATGCTTACCACAAGGTGCCTTCTGACATTTAGCATGTTTTAGTCTAAAATAAATATTTTTACTTATAAAGAAGGTAAAAATCAAGACAAAGACTCATAAAACCTTGCAATAGAAAAACTAATTTTAAACCAGCTTTTGCCCCTCCTCTGCTTCAATCCGCTAGCAACTCAACTTTTGCACTATTCAGGGAGCTTTCTTTTGTGAATAGCTTAGGTTTGTCAATTAGCATGAAAATACTCCTTCGTTGCATAATGTCAAAATCACCATCTAAGGAAGCCCAGACATTTTATGGCTTTCAAAATTACCAAGAAGTGCACAGTGACTTACTTTGGTGTGAACTACTCTTTCAGAATATTTTCAGAATAAAAAGTGTAAAGAAAATATTTTTGGTTTTGTTTCTCTTTTATTCTTTTTTGAATTTTAAATTTCTGTTAATGTTGACACAAAAGGGAAGGTGATTTCCCTGGTGTGTTACTGATAAAGCTGCAGCATCATCAGACTATTTAGTGAAGATGGTGATAGTGTTGTTTGCATTGTTAAAATGTTTAACATTCAGAAAGATGCAAATCCCATAGAACGAAACACCTTTTTCTCTGGAGAGAAAATGAATAGTTTAGTAAGTTTTCCCTTTCCTTCTGCAAGATGTTTTAGCTCCACTAATAGAGTGGTGAAAAAGCTGAAGTTTATATAGAGTGCTTATGCTGTTAAAGCAAAAATTGAGTTTTTATTGTCTTACTAAGGAAACAACTGCTCCCATCTAGGGGGAAGAAAATGAGATTTTCTAATAGGGAAGGACTCTTCCAATTGCTTCCAAATAAAATCTGAATATTTTAGTGAAATGAGAGACCTCAGAAAATACGGATATTTAGAATGACTGCTATAGTAAAATAAGTAAGTCCATCTGCTCGCTGATCCACAGGGTCTGAACTTGGATTCAGTCTCCCCACTGCAGAATTAAGTGAGATTAAAGATATGCTTATATATTTGGTATGAATTAAATTAATCTAAACATATGGGGGTCAGCAGTAGACCCAGAGACCCTGTATATCTTATTAATTCATAAGTGCTATATGGCTCTGGCCTTTCCCCAGGGATAAATTGCCACAAGGATCACATTACTCTCCTTGTTTTACACTGGATAGACAGGCCAGAGCAGTGGAGAGATACACTGAAGCCTTCTTCCCATGCTGGGTGGTGATTTCTACAGTGAAGCCATGACAGGGGGTCTCTTCAGGGACCCTCACATCAGCAGTGAATATCCATATCCATCAGTTTTCTTGTGATGGGCAGCATACAGAGGGATGGGGCAGAGTGGTGGCTCCTTGGCTGCCCAGACTGTGGCCGTCTGTGCAATGCCAAGCTCCCCTTCTGGCTGGGGCAAGAGCAGCAAGTCACCAAGTCACTGCTCCTAAAGCCCTCCCATAGGACCTATAAATATGAAATGAATGGCCATTAGGATGGTAACGTAATTTACCCTTTTCTTGCCATACTAATTTTTCTTTTTTTAAACTGGTATTAGTTTCTGTCCTTTGCTTTTTCCTTTGTTCACCTTCCTTTTTGTGCAGGCAGTCTTCCTCTTCCCCCTTCCTTATCAGTAATCAACTTCTTCACTTCGTTTTCTGTTCTGGCTTTCATAGCATCATTTTCCAGACCTTATTCTCTCTTCTTTCTTCCTTTGTAATTCCCCTTAAATGCTTTTTTATTAAACCATATAAAGGTCTTACAGTTAAAGTATCATCTATAATTTAACTTCTATTTCTAGTACCCCTCCCCCCCCCCCCCCACTGGTTTTGGTTCAATTTCCCTTATGTTTGACATAAATAAATTGTACTCTGAAAAGCTCTTATGATTAGTTAGGGGTTGAAGTACATTCTTAGAAGAAAAAGGGGATTAAATACATCCAGTAACACACAATGGAAAGAAAGGGAAGTTTGGGGGGGTGAAACAAGTTGTGCTGACAGGATGCCTGAGGAACTCTGCTCTCTCCTAAAGCAGACATTAGCACTGTCTGTAAAGATTATAGCTACCCCTGTTTGCAATGTCCTTCCCTATAGGAAGCACTCAAAGTGAAACAGAGTATCTGAACTTTGAATGCAGACTGCAGAGAAGCATAAACAGGCAATCAAATCCAGCTATAAAAACATCTATACGTAATGCATTTGAACCCTAGCATATTGGGTGCTTTTTATTATAGTTATTAAGCAGAGTCCATGAGATCTGAAAAATAGCCTTATCCTGAAGGGAAAAGAAAATGACACTCTTTATTTGAAACCATTACTTACTGTACCACTTTGGGAGGGTTAACTGCATTGTCTAACATGCATCATCTTGGCACACTAATTTTTCACAGGGGAATTCAGTTATGTAATTCACTATTTTCAATACTTACTGGAGTTACATGCTCTATAGAGGGTATCACAATATGGACTTTTGTGCTTTGCATACTTAGCAATAAACACATGGAATAAATTACCAGGGAAAAATAATCTGAAATAAAGAATACAAATGGGTCAAATTTGTTTCATGGAAGGAACAAACAGACACATGTAATCCAACAGCAGAAAGTCTGGCACTGAAAAACAATGAAAAGGGGCAGGTAAGAGCAAGCAGTCCTTTCTCAATCTCATATCTGCATGCATTAGAAACTCTCATGTGTGCCTTTCATATTAAACACCAAGTTTGTGGGCATAATTACTTAGCTGCACTTTCATATGTCATCTTCAAATTCTTTAACCTCAGTGTTCTGAGTCTACAATCATTTCCCAATTAATCACTGCAAATTGCTGACAGCCTTTAACAGCCACTGTGATGAAGCAGGAATGAATCTATATGTTCATGTCCAAGGGACAGGTTTCAAAACCTCTTACATTAGTTTTAGCAGATGAAGGCAATAAAGATGGTGTGACAACTTGCTAAGACATCATTTCAGCACTGTTACTAAAATGCTAACTTTTGTGGCCAGAAAGTATCACAGCTGCTTAGAGGGAATGTTGAGAGCTCTCATGGTTTATGAGGAAAAGAATAAGAAGCAGACCTTGCTGTTCTATGGGAGGAGGATGAGTGACTGGGTTTAAGGAAGTGTCTTAGGTAAAATTTGGTAGGAAGTGCTGGTGGAAGGAGGCTAGTGTTGCTAGAAGAAAATATCAGTGACTTGGTGAATCTGTTTGTGATTAAAAGACTCAACAGGCTTGTTACCTCTTAATAAATCTGGGAAGAAAAAATGTTGTGGTGCAATGTTTTCCACAAATACAGAAGAAAATGAACTGAACAGAGCAGTGCGTAGAGTAATCCCATCCACCCATACATAATTTTTGTCCAGCGCTGCAGTTTAGATGGAATTTGCATGTTGTGTAAGCTTCAATTTGGCTCTTTCTATAGTCTTGATTTTCATCTACTGCCTGTGTTTCTGGCAGACTTTAACACGTGGTGTTAAGAAACATGTTAAAGATTCTGTGATTAAAATAGTGTAATACTTGGTGAGGCATTCTTGTCAGCACAGGCAAGAGTAGTATTACTGTGAGGGCTCTTCTTGGTATTGACAATGGAAGAGACAGAGATTGTCCTTCTTGAAGAGGAATAAACCAATAAAATAATTGGTTTGCTACCCTCAAGCCCTGAGTAATCAGATCTCACTGACTTCAGCATGCTTACTGAAGGAACTACTTCCTACAAAAGGAAAAGGGATTTTTGGAGGTTCTGTCAATAATGTCAATTATTTCTTCTCACTTTTAATAAAGGTGAGTAAAGAATGTGATAGTTAATAGAACCAAACTCACAAATGGTTGATATACAAAACCTGTAAGAAAAGACTTAGTAGTGATAGGATTATAAAACTACAACTATAAAATGTGATTATTACATAACATGTTATTTTGGATCCCACTTGTGATTACTATTCTTCAATCATTTTGTTTTTAAAAACTATATAAAAATGTAACATATTCCTATGGGAAATCACATTCTAAAAATATGGGGAAATTTAACTTTTCTGACATTTAATGTGAGGGGTTTTTTTTCAAGGCTGTTCCATTAGCTTTGGAGATGCAATGAGACCTAGCATTCAAATCCTGAAACAGGGACTGAAAATGTCAGCTTAAAGGCAATGCTAGAAAACACAATAGGTCAAATTCCTTCTTTAAGAAAACTGTCCAGCACTATCAATAGAATATTGCTATGTTTCCTTAGCAGAGATCTTGTTTCAATGTATGACAGATGCTATGAAAAAAAATTTCAAGAAGTTGTTCTCTGCACAGGCTATAAAGTCAGCCAGACCCTCAGCATTCCTTATGTTTCTGCTGGCTGGCAGCGCACATGTCAAAGAAATTTCTGAGCCACTACTACTTACTAAAAAATGTTTCTTTCACAGAAATATCCAATCCCACAAGTTCCTGTGGTGCCTCTCAGCTTTTACTGGGTATTCATTTTGCTGCCCTTGAGAATTATAAGAAGATGCTGAGCATCTGTGTTGCTGGTCCTAAGGCTTTGGGTACACTTACTGTGTAGTTATCCTTAATGAGACACATTCAGTGGCAAAAAACAAAGGAGGAAACAGAAAAGCCCTAAATATAGACAATACTATTGCAGACCTTTTAGAATCAGATGAACTGGGAAACAAAGCACTAACATATGCATCTTATCCTAATTTCTATCTGTGTGTCAAATTAGCCTCTGTCTATGAGAAAAATGGAATCTCTTAACAACAGACCTGTTGCTCATCTAGCTATAAAGAAATCATTAACCTATTATGATGCACACATGCTGCTCCACCTGGCAGGAAGATGTTTCAATTTCATTTTTTGACAAAGATTGCAAGGAAGAAAGCATGCTTAAAAGGAGGAAAATCAACTGAGCATGATATAGAACTCTCTGATTTTTTTTTTTTTTGAAGGATTGTTAAAGGGATCTTTAATGAAAGCAGCTGAGTAAAGTGTCACAGAAAGAAATAGACTCATAGAGGACCTTGAGTACATTTGTGAGAGAACAATGGCATCCTTATGTTTCAAAATGAAGTAAGAATGGGGGGATGCTGGGCTGAGAATAATGAGGCTTTATGAGGAGGGCTGTTTTGTCCTGGAGAAACCTTTTCATTTGCCCTGGACAAGCTAAAGGTTGTAAGAGGTACAACACATCTCTCCATTCTGCGGCAGACAGCTATCATTATTCAGGGGAGGGTCTCCCTTTCCTTATTGCTGGAGTGCTTTGTATTCATTTTCTCAAACTACTGCTGGTCCTATTTGATCTGTCTTAGGTTAATTCTTTCCTTGTGCTTGCAGTTGGTACAAATCTGGAAGAGGTGGGTCATGCATCAGAGGGTTGTTAGGCCTTTCAGATGGACCTGAACAGAATGGGCAATGGGATCAAATGAACCTCATGGAGTCCAACCATAGAAAATGAAAAGTTGTTCCTCTGGGAAGGCATTAACAGCCCCATGTACCAGTATGAACTGGGAAGTGACAGTCTGGAAAGAAGCTCTGCAGAAAAGAACCTGGGGGTTTTGATGGACAAGTTGAGCAGGAGCCAGCGCCATGCCCTTTGGCCAATGGTGCTCTGACCTGCATTAGCCAGAGCATTGTCAGCAGGTTGAGGGAGCTGATCCTCCCCCTATACTCAGCAGTGGTGATGCCTCAACTGGAGTGCTGTGTCCAGTTCTGGGCTTCCCAGTACAAGAGACAAGGAACCTCTGGAAAGGGCCAACAAAGGGCTATGAAGATGATCTGGAGAGAGGAACATATCTCTTATAAGGAAATAGTGAGAGAGCTGGGCCTGTTTAGCTTTGAGAAGAGACAACTGAGGGAACCTCATCAATGTATATCAGTACTTGAAGGGAGGGTGTCAAGAAGAGGGGGCCAAACTCTTTTCCAGGGGTGCCCAGTGACAGAACAAGAGACAACGGGCACAAAGTACAACACTGAACTATAAAAAACATACTGTCAGGGTGACAGAACACTGAAACAGGTTGCACTGAGAGCTTGTGGAGTCTTCTACTCTGCTGATATTCAAAACCCACCCAGATATGATTCTGTGCAACCTGCTTTAGGTAAAGCTGCTTTAGCAGGGGAGCTGGACAAGGTAATTTCCAGAGGTCCCTTCCAAACCCATTGACATTCTATGATTCTGTGATCCTGTGATATCTTCTATGAAAGAAGGCTGGGAGTGCTCAGCCTGGAGAAGACAAGGCTTGGAGGAATCTCATCAATGTATATAAATACTTGATGCAGAGGGTGAAGAAGATAGAGTCGGACTCTTCCCAGTGGGCCCAAATACAGGAGGCAATAGGCACAACACTGAAACACAAGAAAATATTCTGGACCACAATGAAAGACTTCTTTTACGATGAAGTTGGCTGACAATGGCACAAAGGTTTCTCAGATATTGCAGTTTCCATTCTTGAAGGTACTGCAAACCTGTGTGGACATGGCTCTGGGCAAACTGTTCTAGGGTATCTTTCTTGAGCAGGGGGGTTGGACTTGATGAACTTGAGCATTTCCTTCCAGCATGATTGACTCTGTGATTCTGATATTTGTAAAATTATTCTTAGCTTAATGTTGTGTTTAGGTAATACAGAATTAAAACAATTTAAAAAACAAGTTTGGTCTCAGGATGGATTACTTAAATTTAACATTAAAATAGAAAAGTAAGACAATATAGGTGATATATTGAGGTTGTTTTATATATTCCATTCCATACCTAAGAACAGAATTGAGCTGTGTATTTCCCTAGAATAGTAAGAAACTGGTGCTGTATTCATTAAAAAATTTTGAAATGAAAATATGATGAATTTTATCATGTATCACAAGAACTGATAAACACTGTATTTTTGTTGGAGTATTAGAGAATTATTTTATATGGATAACTGGGAAACTTTCAAAGTGACAGCAGATGAAACAAGTTTGATTGTGTCAATCATTTTTGGGATCAGCTGAAAAAAAAATCCTCAGTTTCTAAAATCTAACACCACAGACAGAAAAAATAAAGATGTTGTACCAATTTTATATTTGATTTATCAGCATAATTAAGTCTTTAAGAAACACTACAAGACCAATATGTACCTTGGAATAGGTTGCAAGAAGTGAGAGTAGGAATATCAGGATATATGACAAGCCATTAAACTTTGGTAATGCAGAGGCTACCACTGCATAGTGCATATTGGTCAACCTGGGAAACAGAAATAGACTAATTCCTCAAAACTACAAATGATTTGGAATAAAATGAAATGCATGCATAATCCAAGAAGCTGAAAGAATCTCTGGGGCACAACTAGAGAGGGTGAGTCATTAATTTTCTACCTAAAAACTATAGGTGCAGCAGAAAGAGTCCACAGGTTGATGCACTTGTGGCACCAGGAGCCTTTGTGTCATCTGAGACAGAAAACTTTCTTCTCCTTCCGCAGAAGTATAGGTGTTTTAAACAAAATTCAAGGGATAAACCCCTACCTTTTCAAGCTGAAATAGTTAACTGTTAAACAGGAGAAAGTACTTGGTAAACCCCAGAATTTTTTTGTGAGTTAAATGGACTTGGTGTGTGGATTAACTCTATGAGGAAATAATTGTCTGGCAAATAAACTTTTTGAAACAGTATGATTAAAAAATCAATTCAGAAGCTATGTATGGTAGCTTAAAAATGGTGTCAGACTTTCAAGAGAAGGCATGAAGAAGAATTGAAATTATTTACTAAGGATAGGGATATTCTCAATAAACTACAGAACAGAGCTAAAAGGGCCCCACTTGTCCATGAGTCATATAATAAAACACTCCAGTCAGCCAAAGACACAGGTTAAGGAGAGTTGCTTGCAAGGTTCAATGAAGGTAAGAGCAAGTATGCGCACTTGCTAGTCCCATTGCATACAGAGGGACCCCACAAAATTAAGTAATTGTATTGGAAGGGAAAATTTTCCACTACTTACAAATGGAAAAATGCTGGAAAAGGTATTTAATTTAGCCCTTCACTGAGTTTGAATGTTAGGAGAGTTTTGGCATGTATCATCAGAAAAACTAAGTTTGCCTCTTTACCTGCTCAACCCTTTCTTAAAGAGATGTTATTTTCCAGACTATTTGTTTATACTTTACTCCTGAGGTGCAGCACCAAAATGTGTTGTAAGAAAGTTTGATGTCACAACAGCTATTAAATCTGATAATACTTTACACTACGGGAAAACAGTTCAAAGTGTAACAAGATAGAATGAGAAACCTTGGAAATATTCAGAGCATAGGCTAGGACTACAGAAATAAAAAACTAAAAAAGTCTATTTAATAGAAACAATATACTGGACAAAATACTGCAAAGACTAATAGCCAGGTCACTATAGGAGGAAGCTTTAAAAGATGCTTGTTCTCAAACATAGGAGTGGCAAGCAAAGATTTCTTTGGAGTAGTGAACTATGGAGCATGACGTGTGCCCAATTTGGCTGCTAGAAATTTGAGAGTGCTCTGATACAGAAGTATCTAATAGAAATGCCTCAGAATATTAATAAAGAACATAAGGAAGTAAAGGCATCATTTCTGAATTAGGTGGAAAGTAAATTAAAAAACTGTCTACTGATTTATGTAATAGGAGGCCTGATACAGTTCTTAGAGAAAATCTTTTTCAAAAAGAAAAAAGCAAGGGAACTCTTCTGTATAATGAGCTATCACTAAAATTGTTTGTCAATATGCTCAAAGAAAGAAAGAAGCTGGGGTCCTAGTCTGCTGAAATGAAAGATTTCATGTCTTTTTAATGGAAATTCAGTGTAAGTGAACAGAACCCAATTACTGGAATTGTCAGATAAATAACAGATTAAGGTTGTAGAGATTTATTTGTTCTTTAGGCACATATGTATAATTTTCAACTTGAATACTACTCTGGAAGGGAAGCTGTATTATAAATACATGCTCCAGATATTTTTGTGTAAGAGGACAGCTGAAATAAATTATATACATGTCAATCTTCATAACAGTAAATCTGTTTGGTCTTCCATGAAATATGGAAGACTATTACTAGAAATTTTGTAAGGGATGAGCCATACTAAAGAAACTATTGAAGTCATGGAGTATGGAGAGCAGAATATTTGTAGAATCTCTTGACTGACAAGTAATATCTGAGTAAGAAAAGAATTTTTAGGGAGGTAACTGGCTAGTGATTCCTAAAATACTCAACTAAAGAAAACATTACTTTTATGTTTTTAATGTATGTTGAGTGGATAATTGAAGTTTTAAAGTGAAGAAACAAGAATACTCTACATTTCCACAGTATGATGCCTAGGTTAGTACAAATAAATTGAGGCTGGCCTGGCATAGCAACCTTCATCTATATGATCCAAGGGAAATTCCGACCTCATTGCCTCAGGATTTAGGAACAAAATGCAAGACATGGGATATTTTTTGTTATGAAGACATCTAAAGCTATTGGATGTCCTCAGCAGCCTGACAGAATGGAGAGACTTAAAGGGCACTGCTCTTGGCCCCTGTGGCAGAATATTAAACTCTACAATGTACAATTCAGTATCAGGGAGGCTGCTCTGCATTTGGTTTGTGGTGGGTGAACCTTGGTTTGCTATCAGGCACTCACCAAGACACTTTCTCCCTTCGTCCTCCTTCACCACTGAGCTAGGTATTTGCATAATTGTTTCTTTCATGTTTTTTCACTCATCTCTCTCAAATTTGCTGTGCAGAGTTTTTTTTCCCTTTTTTAAAGCTGTTATCCCAGACTTTGAGGCTGATGGAGTAAGCTTTGGCCAGTAGTCAGTCTGTCTTAGAGCCAGCTGGAACTGATTTAATCCAACACAGGGGTCAGTGTGGGATTTTCCTGGTGCCATCTCACAGAAACCCCCCCTGCAGAACCCCATCAAACCTCGCCACCCGCACCTAATACACCATTCTTTCTACATCACACAGTTCTTTAAAACTCTCAAATAGATGTCAGTTTTGAGGCTTATTTATGGAAGAGAAACAACTAGGCCAAGGCAAGTAAGCATAAACTGATGGTTCAGGAAAATGTGCTCCCAGATGAATATTGCTCTCTGTTATTAGCCAAAAAAGTATCCAGATTCCTAAATTATATGTTGCTTCTCTGAACCAACCTTATGTGAGACTTGCATCACTAAAGAAGACATCACTGCAGGTTAATTCATCTCTGATAGTGATATGTCATACCTAGCACAGCAATATCCAACAGCAAAGTACTCTTTAGTGATTGTGAAGCGGAATGCTTCTGGAGAAATATGAGCAAAGCTTGCTGTTTCTGCTGCTGCAAACATATTTGAATTTTCAATCACTCCTCTGCAGTCAAAATAATAAAAGGCTTGAAGAAGAAGCCAGACTTGGAAGGTATTTGTTGCTGTTTTATTATAGCACCAATCCAAGGGAACCTGGATCTGGACTGAAACCTGTGTCATATGTTGATATTTTGTGTACAATAAAAGTGAAACCAAGTGGGCCCTTTGGAGGAATGCTTTTAAGTTACAAGCTCCTCTCAGCAGAAATTGTAATTTGTGTTTCTGTAGTGCTTAGTGAGGCTAGCCACTGACCCTGAGATTCCCTCATTTGGTTAGAGCATGGTGCAAAGAACGCCTAAGGTAGTGTGTCCAATCCCTGTATGGGCCTTTCACTTAAGAGTTGGACTTGGTGATCCTTGTGGGTCCCTTCCAACTCAGAATATTCTGTGATCTGATTGGTCTCTACTTAGTGCTTCTGTAGTTTTCATGTCTATGAATAAAATCTCTTTTCCTCAGAAAACAAGGGAAATAGAAAAAATTCAAGAAGAATTCTTAGCAATGACACAAAGACAAGCTTCATCATTATCACTTCATCTCCTAGATCATTAATCTGACCACAGACAATAATGAATAATGTCAAATAACACTATTTCTTTTTAGAAAAGATAGTAATTTATCAAAATTTTGTAAAACACAAATGGGTCATCTCCTAGAGATGGAACTTCTATTCCTTGTAATTACTTTGCTATTAAAGAACATATTTCTTTTCTTTTCTATGCATTTTCATGTGCAATAACAACAACATTGCTTGCTTGATTTTTTTTATATAATCAATGCCTTCAGCCAAGGAATATTTAAGAGGGCAATTGAAAATGTGATAGGCCTCTTGAAGAAGTTTACATAGTCTTTGAACCACAGATTTAACTTGTATCAAGCCATAATTTTTGCCTGAAATCTTTGCTGCCCTTCACTTTCATTATGGTAATAAGTTTGGGTATCTTACATTACACTTTCATAATGGGAGAAATTATTGAAATTGAAACCTAGCTTTTCCTGAGTGAAAAAGTACTCTTTTGAAAAGTGACTACCAAAATCTTGAGATACTAAAATGCTAGAGCTATTTGAATTCAGTGCTTGGGAGCTTAGAGTAGATATGTTTATTACGGCAGAATAACATTCTGAGGGAGTGTTGTTATGCCCTTGGTTTAGACTTATGAAGACGAACTTCTCAGGCTCCTTCCATGGAGAGTGAGTTCTCCAGCGAAATGGTGGGGTCCTTAGTCAGGGTCATGTTCTGACCCCCTCCCTAGGGATGCCCATCTCTTTTCATGACCTTTGGGGGTTTCCAAAGAGCTGAGACTCTTAAAGTTAAAGTCAGCATTTAAAAATGATTTCTACTTTCATAAAGTCCAACAGTCTTTCAGCAGAAATTTGGAGAATATTCTGGTAAAGATAACAATTCTTCCCCTCTCTTTTTGGTCCCATGTAGTTAATATATGATTTGATCTATGTATGTGTATTAAAATATATAACTTATATGTTACATCATATTTATGCTTTGCTCCCCTCAGCTTTGGAATAAGTTTTTGCACAATAGGTTTGTGTGACTATATAAATGATGAAAATTTGATATTATTTGCTCCTGTGGGTCTAAAAACGTGTATATAACTCTTCCTAAAGCCAATATCCAAGTCTTAATACACTTGGCATTATAAAATGCTGTCTGCCAAGTATCCAAAAGAATGAATTTGGCAAATAGAAAGACATAGAACAATAGTACAAGAATACTGCATCTTATAAGTCAAAGAAAAGCTAATCTCTCTGAAAGTTAGCACTGCAAAGCTTAATTTTGATGAGTGACTTCAAAATGCTTTTTGGCCCTTTCTTACATGGTGCTGTGTTTGGATGGTTATCTGTTCATGATATTCAATTTTTACTTGTAAAAAGGTTATAAACCCTGTAACTATGAGAAGTACATGTGTTTTTAGTTATTCTGGTTTTGCTTCTTTAATAACAAGGGTTGTAATCTCTGAAATTTAAAAAAAAAGTATTTTCTTCCTCATCAGCAAAAGACATGCAAGTTGAATGGAAAACACAGTTGTCACCCAGAGGTTTTCAGAGCTTGCAGAAATACCAGAAATACTATATGCATAAGATAGAATGAAAATGTTTCCTTTTATTTCTAGAAGACTGGATTTTCAGTAATTAAGGAAACGAAGAAGTGAAGTGAAGGAGAAAAAAATATCAAAGGGCATGGAAGACATCCAAATTACAGGGAGGTAAGCTAGAGTGGAAACAGTGCAGATTAAATGTTCTATGTTATATGTACTTTCCTGGGTATAAGGACAGGGAAGACTGGAGGAAAAAAAATAGTTCTTCAAAATATATAGCTCTAGGAGCATAGGATTAAGTCCATAAGAGCCAAGAAAAGTAGATTAGCATTTTTTGGGTCATTTGATTTCTTGTTATAACATTTGAACTTCATTTACTAAAAAATGGCATGTTCTGACTCTTGCAACAGAGAATTAGAGAAGTGTATTGAGTGAGATCTGTGCTTTGAGAACAAATATGTCCTCCTTCCCCCTTTTGTGCACTAAATATTTCTGAGGTCACAATCAGACAGATGTGAAATTTAGATTATTCACTTAGAAGCTGTTCATTTTTATGGTTATTAAGCCTAAATGGTGTATGAAAAGAAAACAGCTTTAATGCAAAAGACCAATTTTTGAGCCAGAGAGGTCTTGCAGTTATGAATGAAAGGAGACCCAAGAATTACAACTGAAATTTAGAAATTAAAATTATTGCCCTTCTTTGCCTGAAACTGCCTGAACTAAGAAGGTGTACACTTTGGGAGAAAAACGTGTTTTCTATTGCTACAGATCTGATAATGTCAATAAGTGTCAAGCTATTTAGAGCTTCACTGAGGATGAGATAAATAATTGTCAACTGATGGTTTAGCTTTGTAAGGCTCTTTCAAAAGCTCTCACCAATACCTCCCACCAATTTGCACTTTCTGTGGGACATATACTTCCATATATGGATATTACAAAAGCTACCTTGTCGTTAATATTTGAGAACCTCATCTGTGACCTGGTACTACTGATAAGTCTGAGATTTATAAAGAAGCCAGGTATCTTTCCTCTGAAATAAAATCCCACACTCCCCTTTTAGCTTTCTGTCTCTGTCCTTCTGAACAGGCTTGATCTTCCCTGCTACCACAGAAGTGAAATAAGAAATTAATACTTTGATCATCTGTTTCCTAAATGGACCCTTTCTCCACTCTCACATAGCTGGAAATTAAAAAGAAAAGTACCAAAATTATCATATGCGAAGAAAAGTCAAATGAGTTATAGAGGACAAGATTGTATTAGTCCTGAAATATGCAGATAATACTGATCATGAAGCTATAGAAAAGCTTTCAGTGGATCTTGAATACACAGGCTAGTGAGCAGATCACCTTTAATTTTTCCTCTCTAAACTTCAATGTGCTAAATGGCATGTCTGAATTTGATGAATTTCCAAAGAAATGTTCTGCTCATCCATGACATCTATTTCATTGCCCTGGACTCTTTTTCTCTGGAATAAGTCCAGCTGGAGATGACACAGAGAAAACAAAATCTTGTAATCTAACAGTATTAAATACATGTCAGTGTTTTCTCAGTGATTTTCTTTGTGTCAACTTATAATGACTACAAGTGCTATTTTCTCCAATAAATAAATTAATTAAATTTCCAGTGCATGAAAATTTACTAAAACATTCTAGATCAAAATGTGGGATTGTTGGAAGACATGATTTGAACTTCTTTTCTGTTAATTTCTTTGTACATTTCTCCTTTTTCTAGCACACAGTTTGACATAACTGTTGAGGAGGAGTAAAACAAGGAAACAAAAAGTTCAGGTCTATAGTGAGAAACTAGAGTAGACTTAGGACCCTTGTGAAATATAGATATTATTTAAAATTATTTGTCTGGGTTTTTTTTGCTTGTGGTTGTTTTAAATCAGAATTTTATATAGATTTTATAAAAACAGTTAAATAAAAATTCCTCCTGTTATTTTTATTTTTTAGTTTTTATTTTTACTTCTAATTTTTTATTATTTTCATTTTTATTTTTATTGTGTTGCTGAATATGTAAATGCGATGATTCTCATGTCATTGGGTGAATTCAAGTTATAAATACATCTTAATATTTTAAAACAGATCTCTGTAGAACTCATATTGAAATTCATGACAGACTGGAAGTGGCTTTATTTTCCTCTGCATTTGTCCACATACCAGTAACAAATGACCCGGCTAAATTAATGAATCATCGTAATGTCAGATCTGTACTTTTATTTTTGATTTTGCAATCTGTGGTGAGTCGAGGACTGAACTGTAGAAATGCATCTTGTTATGCGAGAAAAACTCCTCTGTCACATGGCCAGTGTTCACCTGGAGGGTGTACATGCCAAAACCTGAAGGCACAAGGTTACAGTATATGCATTGCAATTAAAAAATACCACATGGAGGAGAAGGAGCTGTAATGACATCAAGATAGATTTACTTCTGTACTTTGCTCTCTTACATTGCTTAAACTTAAACCAATTGACATAAACACCTGTGCATTATTTATAGCTGTTTTGCTCACTGTTTCATAATTTTAAGATTCCCCAAACTCTGGTGGGATCTTTCTGGCAGTCAGGAAGCTGTGGTCATCACTTCACTGAATATTCCACCCTTCATCAGGGAGTGGAGTCCAGCACATTTTTTCAGAAAGTGTGGGAAGGAGACAGCATGATGAGAGGTGAAATGGCTGTAATTAAACATTGCGAAACTTCTCCTGAGACAGATTCATCTTGATTGTTTCTCTTTTTCTTCCTTTTTAAAAATAAGTATGTTGAGGGTCTGTAAGCTGCTGTTAGTTTTTGAGGGTAATATAGCAATTTGCTTTAAGGTTATAACAAAATAAGATTTGCACCAACAGTTTTGTGGCCATTTGATAATTTACACGTGACCAATTTAGATACAATTTAATTAGTTACCCATCATTTTCATATGGAGGGAACACCCATGTGCAGTCTAGGAGCATTGACTTGGTGTTCTTCTAGCTGTTTTTAGTAATTTTTTCTGTAAATTAGGGGAAAAAGTTTTGTTTATAAAGATAATATATCTAATAACATACATATTTCAGATATAAGACTTGAATCTTTAAGTTAGGGTAAAGCAGAGAGGATATTTGCATTAGAAAGAATAAAGAACAAATAACCCTTATCTGTTGCTAGCACATTGCTCTCAGTAAAACATTCTGTAAATACCTTCATTCATGTCTGGACCTGACACATGGTATATTATCTTTTGCTTAATTAGTGGAATTTTCAGTTTCTTCTTTACTTCTCCTGAAGTGAAAATTCATTTCTAAATTTTATCAGATGTCAGACTTCTGTAACAGTGTGAAAAAACAGCTCGAAGGCTCTAAGTAAAAGGTTTTGGGCCATGATTGACACAGTATAGTAGGTCATATGCTCCCTTGACAAACAGTAAATTCTGAGCTATATCACAAAATACAGGTGTTTCTAAGGAAGATTCTGACTGGATAATTTGCAAGCATCAGCCTATATATCAAGTGTAGCAGAATGTAAATGGCTTATGAAGAATCTGTCTTTGCTGGATGTGCCCAGGAAAGAGAGGATGCTGCGTGTGTGTGACAATGAATTATATCTAACTGATGAAAATGTGGATTACAGATTACACTGATGAAAAGCACAGCCATCACTCAGACAGACTTTGACAGGACCTTCCAATCAAAATTCCATTTTCTGGCCCTGGTGGGTTAATTTACAGGGCACACACAAATGCACAAAGTTTGAAGTCCTATTGATGAACAAATCACATCTTCACAAACAAACCTGGTAAAAAAATCCTCTTGAAAATGTCTGTTTTGTTAATGTAACCCGTGTATGAGATGATGGAAATGTATTTGCACAAAACCCTTTGCATCATGATGTCAGAATGCTTTCATTGACAATTATGACCTTCTTCCCCCCCCCGATATTTTAATACAAGAGGTATTTAGATGCCATGAAGATGTGATGGTTTGTATTTTCCTACCTATTCCATAGCATTTAAGGACAGATAGACATTTTTTCCTGGTTCAAATTTTGAACTACCAGAGGTGTATGGAAACTTCTCGGTACCCTGCTCTCCTGAAACATACATTTTCTGCTTTCTTTTGGCACAATTACATCTATTTGCATGAAAAGAGAGGGTGGCAGAAAGGATGGACTTAGAAATCCACCTACTCTTGTTGTTTACTCTTTGCATAAAGTCATAATCCCTGATGAAGTAATCAGCATTTCTGCAATAGCAAATAATTAAATTTGCACAAAGGAAGTTGCACTTCAGGGATTCTTAACTGAAAGGATTCTGAGAGCTGTAACCTGGTGGCTGACTTCAGTGGGACCTGGAGACAGCCAGCATGTCTCACTATCAGAACTACTTTCCCTGAAGACAGCAGTAAAATTGCCATTGTTTTCAATGAAGCAGAATGATACCTCAATGAGAAAAAGGAAATGAATATTGAAGAAACAAAGATGCTTCTTTCATGCAAATTGCTTTACTATTAAATAAAAAAGGAGGAATTAGAACCAGGAAATATAGGAGATAAAGAGGAACTGTTGTCTGAATTAATGCCTTTCAAATTTTCCAATGAGGTATTTAGTTAGCATTTAGTAGCAATGTTCATTATACTTTGATAATTATTTAGAGCTTTCTCCCTCACAAACTGGTTGTAGTGAAAGACTGTATCATGGTTCACTAGTTAGGGATTCTTTTGCAACATTATGCAAAAACGAATAAAGAGAAGTTTTTCTATGAAGAAGGCTGGGAATCTGTGAAATAAAGAAACTCAATTAGAGGAGATCTGAAGTTAATGGGAGTATGTTCTGTAGGATATGTATAGTTTAGATTAGTGTATTCTAAAAGAAAGTCCAAATTTAATTAAAACTGAAAAAGCAGCACCACAACCACACCTCCTCCAAGGCAAAACTGTAAAATCTCCCCTCTCTGTCTACCCACCACAATATCAGCTGAAAGGAAACACCAGTAAATTGGATGGTGTATATCTAGTGAATGCTGTAAAAGCCAATACTTATGAACTGTAACTATGCATTAATATTAATGTTACTTGTCTTTCCTTCAGTTTCTGTCACCACAGGTTTTTTAAGTTACTTGAAGCTGTAACTTGAAGGAACACCTGAAATTGTAACTTGTAGGAAGACCAAGCTCTGTCTTCACTGAGCTATTTTTTACATTATCCCCAACTTATGCATGTATTTAGTCAATATGTTGCACCAATAAGGTTAGACAAATTCAAGAGAATAATAAATACTGATGAAACTGTATATATCTTTGTAATTGACAAAGAAAAAATGGTATCTGCACCAAGTTCAGTGTTTAGTGCCTAGAGGGAAATTTTTACTTAATGGTACCTGTTGAGACAAACTGATTTTCTTCTCTACATTTTCATAAGGATGCACTATTTTATACTAGAAGTCAAAGACTTAATTGTGTTATATTCTTTTAAAAATCAGAATATATAAAGAAATACTTTTTTCCCTTTAGGGTTTTTTTGTGGGTTTTTTTTTTCCCCTGTCACTAATTTGTTCAGAGCACTTCCTAGAGCCTACCTATTTTGTTTCAACTTGACCCAGTCAAAGCAGTTTGAAGACATTTACAATGATGAAGAGGGAGCTTCAATTAACCTTCTTGGCTGAGATATTTGATATGCATGAGTTACTATATAACAGCTAATTATCTAATACTCTTTGTAAAAGATTTCTAATGAAGAATGGAATTGATTTATATATTATGAGAGTGTAATCATTTATTTAATTCGTCATCAGATTTCTTTTGCCAAAATGTATGTAAATTAACTACCAAGCTAAGGGACCAAGACCAATAGTCAGGACCTGACAGCTTTCAAACTCTCTGTGTTTTGATAACATTGCTTTAAAGGAGAAGCAAAGCTGCTGATAACAAATAATCAAGTTCTCCAGAATTGCACTGCAGGTCAGAACTAGGTTAGAGCTATAGACATACATTTTAATTTTTATTCTAGATATTAATTGTCATAATTTATACCACAATAGATAAAAAGAGATAGAAAAAGCATTTAAAAAAATAATTTTACAGGATTTTTTGATATTTCTTATATATATATTTCAATGATGTTATTTACCCCTACTATTTTTATGATATTTGAATTAACATATTAATTTTCTTTAATAAGAATATATATGTATATGTTTTCTTAAAGATTGAATACTTGTGAATACGAACATAAGAGTAGATTTGGGTTCAACCATGGAAAATAATCATAGTGATTCAGACTAAGTCCCGTTTTTTCTCAGTCCTGATGCAATCTAGGGACATTCCTAGCATGGAATAGTGAGATTCCTTGAGTAACTGGTGGTCCCTTGCAACAACAGTAGTTAAATAGTGTTTGTAAGTTAGTTATTGGATTGCAAAGGAGGAAACTGAGGGACCAAAGAACAGAATGATTTCTTGAAGGTAACAAATGGAGCTCGTGACAAAGAAAGGCATCAGAATTATGATTTAATTCCTCTGTTTTCTGCATTACTTGCATGGAATTTGCAACCGCAGTGCTGCCATGATTTGCTTGTGGTGTTAGGGGAACTGAACAGTTATTTTTTTGTTTGTTTATTTGTTGGGTTGTTTTGGATTGTTATTGGTTTTTTTGAATTAATTTTTATTGTGG
Organism: Pardalotus punctatus; assembly: GCA_013400915.1. Lineage (NCBI taxonomy): Eukaryota > Metazoa > Chordata > Aves > Passeriformes > Pardalotidae > Pardalotus > Pardalotus punctatus. Next base: position 352,371 of record VZTX01015735.1, on the reverse strand, counting down.
AAAAGACTCAAATCTAAGAACTGTGGTTTTAAAAAGTGTTAAAAAAATAAAAAAGAAAGGAAAAAAGCAAGAACACTAGTCAGCAAATGAAAAAATTGAAATAGCCAGGATGGAATCCCTGCTGAAGTTGATGTGAAATGTGTTGCTGTTTTCTGGGAATCCAGAATTTCACTGTTAAGAGTGGTGGTAAGAATTAAATCACCAAACATGAGGAAAGGGTAGTTCAAAGGTGACATTTAGAAAGAGGCTTGGGAAGTAAGGAGCAGGAGGAAGTAGAAAATAATGAATTCAGAACTGTAAGCAAGAGTAGACTTGCACAGATATCTAAAGGTGGGAATAAATGAAACAAAACCATCTCTCATCACTAAGACAAGGTGAAGATTAATTTTTTTTGCATGAAAGCTTGTGTTTTTTCACTCCTTTGAAACACAGCTCCCTCTGCAGTAATAAAGATAATAAGCATAAATCCTTTGCAAGATAAACACAGATAAACAGGCTTTGTTAAAATTGTCCATAAGTGACTTCTAATTTTCTAGAAAAACAAATTTTTTTTTTTTTGTTATTTAGACAAATTATTTAATTGTTAAGAAGTTGTTTCAGCAAAACCCCCAGAACCGTATCTTGTGTGTATTTCATATATAAAATATCACCATTCCCTTCCTTTCAGTGTTCATTATGATTTGACTTAGTTGCCCCAGATTGTCTCCACCCTTCTGGTTCCTGCAATGAAAGTCTTAAGTACCCTTTATGATCAAAAAAGAGAATTTTACCTCCAGCAAGAAGGCTGTCTGGCCTGTAAATAGATATGCAGGCCAGGAAAGGGTGACCAGGGGTGTGGTGAAGCTCCTGCCTGGCTGCTGGCACGAGACTGATATTCTCAGTCTCCTTTTTAGGTTGTAGACAGCAGTGATCTATTATCATAATGTGGGTGTTCTACCCAAAATTTTTGCTATAAAATTCAGAAGGTTGTGTGATGTAGAAAACAAAGGGCTTCTTTAGTGTTTCTATCTCTCTCTCTATCTATCTATCTATCTATCTATCTTTCTATCTTAATTTGCTCAAAAACGTAGACATCGAATTTCTGCTTAAGTTACATTTTAATGCTCAAGTGTTGTCTTGGATATCACTTGAAAATAGAGACTGCAGACTATGCTTTTCTTTTGTACATTGTAAAGTCAGGAGAAAATTACCTTGCTTTTATGAAAAATGAAGCTGTTAACAATAATCGCTCTCAGTGTGGGACTGAAATGTTAGGCAAGAACCAGGATTTCTTTGTTAGAATGCTTCAAATTGTATTTACAATATGAGTTTTTTTCTTAAGCATTCCTTACGTGTCATAGAGCTTGTCTGTGTTATGAGTTAGTGCAAAAATAATGGTCAAGTGCTTAATTTGTTGACTGGGGTTTGAATTTTCCTACAAAGTCTATAAAGTATAGTGGTAGAAAAGGCTGTCTTTCTGGAAACAAAATAATTGGTTAGTGACTCAATGCTTCAGGAACAGTATAAATCTGACATTTTTGCTTCAACTTGAAACTGACCTACACAGCTACAGAGGAGGTTCAGTCTGGCTCAGGGCAAAGAGCAGGAAGTGCTCAGGATATTTATACTTCTGTAGTGAAAAGTTTGAATTTGTAAAGAGAAATTCTAATGATGTAGGATGGGAATCATAGTAATTCAGTCCAGGAGTCTCATTCCTAAACTAGTCAATGAACACTAATTTAAAAGTAAGTGTCCATGTCATCCTAACTGTGAAGTAGGTCAGTGGTATCCACTGTGGTAATAAAATCATCATAGTAGTTGTAGGGCTGGAGAAGTAGAAGGTTTAAAATGGAATAAAGATTTTGAATGCTGAAAAAGTCATCCACAACCAGCTGAAAAAAACAAATGTAGCTATTTATTAACATAAATTTGATTTAAATTTAAATTATTTTTCTTTTTTTTTTTTTTTCTCCTATAGAGATTGGTTCACTGAAAAAAAAATCCAAAAATTTTTAACAAATGAGGCCTTTTCTCTATCAATTTTCAAGTGCTGGAAATAAAGCAAATGAAACAACTAAGACAAAGCTTCAAAAGTATTAAAGGAAAACTTTGATTAAAAGGAAAAAAAAAATCCCACTGAAACTGTTTAGAAGAGGTTTTCTATCATTAGAGCAGCTCTGCTTTCAAGCACCATTGATATGTTCATTTTACCTGCTTCAATATAGCCATAACCTGGGACTGTTTATCTTTGAATGAAGAGAACATACAATATCATTAACTAAACTGTTATGGAACTAAGTTGCTTTAAATTTTTCCTCTCCAAGTTAAATTTTTAATAGCCATAAAAGAAGAAAAACATTATTTGCATAATGAGCCCTTTTCTGTCTCTCCTTTCTAATGAAAAAAGGGGTGATTTTTTCCCCTTACAAATAACACATTCACCAAATATTTTTCAGTTTTCCTAGTAAACTCTAAAAAAAAATGTGGTGAATTGATAGAAAAGACCTTGGCCAGACAGAATAGAAGGAAGAAAAAAATATCAGCACACTGAAATATGTTGGGTTTTGTGTATTATTACAATCATCATGCAGGTGACTGAAACGGTGAGAAAATACTTGTATTCTTTAGCTGACAATTTTTCCTCCCCCGTCATTACACTGTGTCATGCCATGGAGCTTTACAATGCTGATACAGTTCCTGTGGGTTTGCTTAATGGTAAACATGCAAAAATCACTCAGCAACAGCTTAGAAAAAATATCAAAAGGTCTTTGTTTAGTGGTAGAGTTAAGTTTCTCCTCTGACAACTTCAAGCAACAGGAATGCAGAAAAAGAACATTCTCAGTCAAAACACAGCAAAGTTTAGGCACATCCAGGTATGTTCAGGATACAAAGTTCATTCAGCAAGATAAATGGCAACATTACAGCAGACACGCAAGCTGACACATTAAAATTAATATTTTGGAAATCAGAAAACTTCCTTTTCGTAGGTGCTACAATATTTTTGCATTTGTTGTCTGCTGCTGGCAGGAGAAGGGGGAAGGTGGGCAAGGAGGAGTGGAACAGGAATGAAGATTTTCCACTGTCTTTTTATCTCTCTTGAAAGCCCTTGAGATTTTTCTAGGATTCTAAGGTCAGAGAAAGGATGAAAAAAGAAGTCTGCATAAAATGTGGTCATAAATACCTGGTCACCTTCCAGTAATTAATTCGTTAGGCATTTCTAGAGATGACTTGCTTTATTCTTCATTAAGTTGTTGAATCCCTTTTTGAGCACATGTATACCTTTGGTTTTCACACTAACCCCCAGCAAGAATAATTAATCAAATTTTATATTAATCAAATGATTCACTGTATGACTTCTTAAAATCACTGAACAAGTGCACTCACATCTGTACCCCTCCACCTAATTTGTACTGGTTTGGATTCCAGTTCTAGTTATAGTAAGAATATAATTTCACTGGGTTGTGGGTTGAAATAGGTATTTCTTCTTAAGCAAATAAAACAGACAAGGAGCAAAAGAGAAAATATCATTATACTTACAAGAGAAAGGAAGACCAGAGAAATAAAGTAACTCACAGAGGGGGTACAGAACAACAGGGCACTGAACCCAGAAGAATTCCATGTGTCTTGGAGGAATATCTTTCCTTTGAGCTTTAGGCTTATAAATGTTGATTGATTATGAGGAGAAAAAAAAAAGCTGCAGCATTAACAGTGTCTTTCAGAAATCTGTTTCATGCCCCAGACCATGATTTGCAATACGTAGACCCATCTCCTCTCATTTCCCTCAATCCTACCCCCCACACATGCTTTCTCTCGTCATTCCTGCTCTCAAAATATGTGCAGGCTGACATGTAGTTTTGTGCAATAGCTACCAATCATTTTGTTTTCTTTCCAGTTCAGATGGGAGCCTTGGAGTTAGGGATTTACTAAATGACATGATTCAGTGGTGGTTTAGCATGTATGTTTTTCTTTCTTTAGTAGCTAGTTAGCTGAAAAAACCTCATAGATTCATTTTCATTTCTAAACAACCACAACTCATGGATGCTCTGGCTGTATCCACCATTCCCAAAATACAAAGCTGTTTTCTTGGAAGGAACAATACTATTGGGGCAGTAAATGAGGAACATGATTGAATGTAGTCAAATGAGAATTCTTCCTTTTAATCTCCTAAAATCAAATAAATTAAACACACATCAAAGGGTTTTTATGAAGGTATTCACTGGCATCAGCAAAGGCTGTGTATCTAACTTAAGTTCATAAGAAGTTATTTTTACATGCTCTAACAAACCCGATTTTGAGGACAGTATATAACCCTACTTGAAAGCTTGATAATAAACTGAATATAGTTATAAAAACATATGGAAACACTAGCTAGAATTTTTGTATTTTAGTATACATAATTATATAGTATACAATTTTTCCAAAATGTACTCAGCATATAAAGTGAATAACAGGTAATAGCTATTTCCTTTAACTGCTTCAATCATTAAAGATTCAAACTATAATCCAAGATAAACTAACTTCAGGAGGTCAGATTTACTATGGGTTTTATTATCCCATGTGGAACAGAAACAGAGTTGATAGTTTTCTTCAGGGCAAAAGTCCATTAGTAATTGACACTAAAAACGTGTTAATTTCATAGTCTTGCTCTAAACATTGTAATCTTTCTCAGCAGCTGTAAAATGAGTGGTTTCTTTTCCAGCGTGTGGTGGAGCCAAGAATCCAGTCTTGATGAAAATGAGTTAATCAACAGAAATGGAGACATAAAACAAAATTGAGAGGAAGGAATGTAAACATGTATGTGATAGTGAACTGCAGAGTAGGTGTTAATCGAGTGAGTTCATTTTGATGCTGTCTCACTGGTCCTCTGCTGAGCTCAAACACATGTAGGCCTTTAGGTTCCTTGCCATTTGAGTCAGGAATGGGCTTTGTACTGTGTGCAAGCAGCATCTAAACTAACTGCATACCTTTTCAGAGCTGGTGGATGCTATTCATGTGATTACATTAATTATTATCATACAAGAGATTTTCATATACTTTAGAGAACACAGACCATGTTTGCTCTCTTCTGCTTGCAATGCAAATTATCTAAAGGATTATTATAGGGATTATTATCCCTTATTATTATATAAGGGATCTCCTATTCTGACTCACTGGCTGGTAAACTAATTACACTGATGTGATACAATTCCTATATGAATCGTAAGTTTAATTAGCTGTAAGGGAGCACAGCACCCTTGCATATAGGAACCCTTTGGCATTTTAAATATAAATAACTCCTGTACACCACTCATATTTGTTGTCTCACTTCTTGATAACACATATTTGAAATTTTCTTTTGCATACCAAGAAGAGCTTACCTCTTTCTTTAAGTTATTCCTAGTGATTGTTTTGCAAGAAACATTATAATCAAAGCCCTTGGGTATGATCTTAGGTCTTGAAAGCATGACTGAGTTACTGCACATGGACTTTTAAAGAGAACACTCTGAGAGAGAAGGGAAGTAGTTTACCTTAGTCTGACTTCCTTTAGCCCTGGGTTAACTCAAAATTACCTTATACTTGCTGTGGATAAGGAACACACAAAGTTTCTTATGACAGCTGAACTGAAGTTCAGAAACTTTTCTAAATTGTAGTACTGTCCAAACCCTTATGGGTTTTAACACTCTACAACTATAAAGCCAACCATTTGAAGATATGCTTAATTTGAACATTAGTAATAAAACTTCTCATGGGCTTTTATTTCTAGAATGTCTCATCTAGAAAAAGGTAAGAAACACAGAATTTGCTTGCCATGATTCCAGTTAATGAAAGAATGCCAAAGCAGATGAACACAACAAATAGAGAATGTATGTACCCATAAATATTTGTTTCTTTCTTTTAACTATAATATGAGGGTGCTTTTTGTTGTATTTTTTTTCTTCCTGAGAAAGTTGAGGGTTAGAGGGTGGGGTAAAAATATGCACCCCCTTGCATTCCTCCTTGCCCAAACTTGGATGTAACACAAAGCCTGTGCTGCAAATCTGCCTGCCTGTGAGTAGGAAAATCTGTCACTGTGGTAAGCACTAAAATAGTGTGGGATATATTCTGATTTTATTCAAATTTGTTTTGAAATAACATTGCTCATTAATCTTCACAAGAATGTATACTAGTGGCCTGTCCTGTATTCATCTTATGTGAAGAAGAAAACACTACCTAAATGAAGCTATTAATTTTATTAAAAACTATCTTTAAAAAAATACAGTAATTTTATAGTTTCTTTCAGTTTGGTTTTCTTTATCTTTTTTCCTCTAATTTTTTAATGTATTTTTCCATTTTTAATATATATACTGTCCAGAAAATTGATCTGTCTGAGAAGTCACTCAGAAATTTAATAAGACACTTTCCAAATTTTTCGTAATACTTATTTGTTGTAGTTAAATATTCACTTTCAATATAAATACAAACATGGTTTAGAAGCCTGAATTCATGACAGGAAATTCCAAATGGAAAATTTGATCTGAAAACCCTTATCCCACAGAATATACTTAGTGATGACAGATACTAAATGCTTTGGTTAAGAGTTTTAGAACAAATATAAATTCCCAAAGATTACCTCTAAAATATAAATATATTTTTTGCTGGAATCAGGAGGGCTAATCATGTGGATAAACATAAGTACACATTTTTGAAATTATTTTGATCTCCCACATAAACAGTCTACACTTCTAATAAAAGAGGTTACAGAGTATAGAAGGATTTTCAATATAAAAACTCATTTAGTAAGGTTTCCAAATCTTGATTTAAGTGCCTTCTTTGAGTTTCAGACTCTAAAAATCTAGCATCTAAAGATAGATTTGTATTTATCAAAATAAATAAAACATTTTCAATAATCTGAGGAACAAGGTATATAAATTAGATATAGTTTACTAACATACATTTTTTTCTGTAATAGGAGTGTCTATCATTCTTATATCACAACAGTCTTTCTCTTGCCAAACTGAAGCTAAAAACCCAGGAAATTAATACAAAATGTCATTTAAAAATTATTATGGTTTGTGTGAAAGAAGTCTATCTACAGTCATAGAATATGTGGCCACTGGCATATATCTTTGGCAATGTGACATATGTGTGCGGAAATGCATTGTTAGATACCAAAGGTAACAGTCATTTTAATTGCAGATTACTCACAAAATTGTCTAGGAGTGGGTAAAAAATGCCCCCAAGACATTACCTACCCAGATCAGATCCCTTTCTTGAGAAAGAATTGCTTCCTTTGCAGCCAATGGATGTGAATGACCAGAAAATGGAAGAAATATGAACATAACATATAAAGGAACACCAACAAAAAATTATATCTCTAGGTATGTACATATACACGTTTACTTTTTGCTTTTACCCAATGCTCCTCAATTGAAAATGCAGAGGCAGGTCTTCTCTCTTGAATGGCACATGAAAACCACACTGCTAAACCCCCACGTGACTCTTTGAAAGCATACCCCATGGTGATAGGCTTTCATAGTTCAGCTTCCAAGGAGGCTAAGCCTCATTCAGAAACCCAAATTATCAATTTCTCTTGTTTGGAAAGCTTGAACAATTCAGGGAGATAAACATACTTCTGACCCATTGCCTAGTGATGCCTATTCTAAAAACTTGTCCTCAGTGGAAGTCACTGTGAGACAAAATGCTGTGACACTTCAGGGCTGTGTAGTTATAGACTGAAGCAATAATGGTCCTGAAATACATTTCAGGCTCTGTGCTCTAAGCTTGCAGAGCACCAGCTCACCTCATTGAAATCAGGTTAATCCCCCAAAAAGCAAGAGCAGTCAATGGCACTAAAGCTTCAAATATGAATGATCAAGAACATGTGAGGCTGCTGAAAGAATATTGTCTCAGTGGGAGGACTTAGGGAAGCGATGATCTATAATCCCTTGAATGATTGTCCTTTTTAAGGAAAATTGCTCCAAATGCCTCTTTGGATATATTCTTAGAGTCGAACCTTTATTTCATCTTATTTTCAGAATGAACAAGTAGGAATTATCTTTTTTTTCTCCTTCAAATAATGAAAAGAACCAAATTGTGTGGTGGATTATACATCCTCTTGAACTTGATTCCCAGGAAGGATACAAATGTTTTGAATTTGTTATCTTGACCACCTTAAACTATACTACTTTTATCAATGTCATTTAAACACCAGGGTCAAATATATAGACAGTCCATGTAAAGGTCTTATACATGATATGTCAGGTAATTGGTATGATTTGTCAGATACTCAGTGTCGGGGTCTCTTTGCCATTAACTTTTTGACTCTCTGAGTATCTGTGCGGGAATCATGTTGTGAACTCATTCTCCTAATTCTCCTTGGTAACAACCACAGAGGAGTAATAGACTAGAGGAGGAAATATTCCCTTGTAGATTAGGAAGGGAGCCTCTTTCACTTCATTCTCTGACATTAAAGAAAGCATAACCCATCCCATTTCTGCCAATTTTGAAAAATTAAAATATTTTGCCCAGACACCTCAGAATTTGATTTTTTGCTGGGTTGTTCTCATTTATTTAAGAAGTCTGGTGCTCCAATGTTAAAATGACAGAGCACTGGATATCTGGGAATAAAAACTATTTGTGGTCTAGACTATTCTAACCCACATGCTTTTGGAAATGGGTTTTGATCAAATTGTTTGAGGAGGTTAATAAGGAATGGCTTTTGGTGCTGCCCTTCTAGTGATGAACAAATATGTTTGGCAACTCCGAAGCCATCCATCAGCCAGATAGGAGGAAGCTCCATGGGGGAGGTGTCGTTTTGACAGATGCCTGCAGCTCGTGCTTGAATTGAATAGATTGTACATCTGGCTGCCTACAACTATATCACACGACATGGCACAACCTCTTTGTCTGCCTGCCTCCCACACCCTACCCCTCCACTCCCTGTTTATTCTGGGTCTGACTCTGCAGCTGTGACACTGACTCTATCGTGCAAATGTGGGCAGTCTCCTTCCACTGTCTGCTAAGAATGGCTTTGCCGAAAAGTGGCTGCTGTCCAGACGTCTGTTCTTGTCTCATCTTGTACTTCTGTTTAGACCTTTTGATCTCATTCCTGCCTCTGTTGTTTTGTTTGTTTTACTTCTTGTCCCAAGAATCCTGTTGCTTTTTTGGTCTCTGAAGCCTCTCCTTCAGTTGTAGAGCCAGTCTTTTTTTCCTGGCCAAGGCCTCCACCAGGATGCAAATAGGTTATCCAACTGGTAATTGCAGTTATCCATCACACCAAAGGACAACTGTTGCAATATAGCCTATGCCTGGGACATCTCTTTGACTCCCAGATTTAAGAAGATATTTTGTGTTCAGCATTGGCCAGCACTATTAGTGTCTTTGAAGTGTTATTTACTGTCTGGATCCTTGCAATATTTTTCTAAATTTTATTTAATCTTGTTTTCCTGGCTATAGCATGATTTGTAATCACCTTCCTTTTTTCTTCTTTTTCTTTTTTTTTTTTCTTTAAGCAAGTGTGAATTATTTTACATGAATAATTATGGAGGATCAGCTTTGGTTCTTTTAATGCAAAATGAAATGAATTTTACTCTGAGGATTCTGATAAAGTAACTTGCATGCTATACAGTCTGTTTTTTCATAAAGCTATCCACTACAATTTAAAAAAAAGTTTAATTATTTCTAGGTGACAAGAAGGTTACCCAAGATTTTTTTTTAATTTCAGTTTTGATTTTTATCTAAAAATGTGTATTGTAGGTTGAGTGATTGCAATGAAGTACTATTGGAAATCCTGAAGAATCGATGAAAAAATCAATTGGAGCACAAATGGAAAAAGGCATTATGTATTTTATTTGCCAAAACAATACACTGAGTTTGAAGGAATGTGCTGTATTGACAGAATACTACAATATTTTCTTCAGAATATAATACACCAGTGCAATAAAAGATAACACCGTGGTGAGAGCAATTGGCCAGTTACAGAAAGAAGAGTGTGCACAGTTACAGAAATCTTCACTGTTCTCCTGCTGGACTGTCTCTACAAAAGCAGAGATTCCTGAAATATCTTCAGTGCTTAGGATAAAGTAATCAGTTATATTTTTCCCCAAATTTTTCATTGACAGTGTTACACTCTTAGTAAGGACTTTCTATTTGTTATTAATATAAGAAAATCCAGTATTAAGTGCAGACAGTATCTAAGCTACATGAGAGTCTCTTAACAAGTTAGTTTACTCCACAAAAGCTATATGACTAAGCTTAGTGATGAATATATGTAGAAGCTGCACAACTTCAAAGATGCTTGAATTAGATCCCATGGCAGTTTTTTAGTGTCTTCCATGCAGTTTAGGATGCTTTTGTGAAGTTCCTAACATATCACTAGTGTCTCTCAAAGACAAATTCACAATTGATCTTTTTTCCCCTCTGCTTTTGGTGGTCAATGACCAACAGTATGTGAAAACACAGAAGAAAAAGGAAAGCAAATGCAGAAACCAAAGGTAAAATCATTAAGATCACAGAGCGACTGGATGAAGACAGTAACATAACTTCTGTTTTTATGGCTGAGAATTTATAGTTTTTAATTGGTGTTTCCTCTACTCCCACCTCTATTTTGATTCTTTTAAGTTTTTCTCAAATTTTCATGTTTAATTGAATAATTTTATGAAAGCACAGAAGTGGATAATTTTGGACAAAGAGTGATTCTATTTAGGAAGGGAAGCAATAAATATAATAATATCAGTAGAGATGGGACAGACTGGAATGGCCATCTTAGAGATGTTATCAGAAGTACTTGTGACCTTTAAAAAAAAGGGCCAGAAGTTTTTTTGAAAAGCCTAAATCCAGTTATGATATTAATATAAGGGAGGAAGTCCCACAGCAGTTTAGCAGTTATCACTGTCTCTGAATTGCCAGTAGTTTAGAGTAACTAAGTTTGTTGCACGAGGTCTGATCTCATATGTATGTATCATCACAAAGTACTTCACAGTTGGAGGTAATATTGGAGCTGGCTCTGTCATAGAAATAAAATATTAAGGGAAAACATGAAAGGGCATACAGCGTTTTTGAAACATGATATTCTAGTGACACTACTGAGAAAAAGCAAATTCTAATGCATTTCTCAAATTAAACTACAGAAAGAGCCAGTCGTCCTTCAATTTTAACACAAAATAAAGATATTGGGTTGAAAAATGAATTGACTTTTTGAAGAACAGGGACCTCAAGCAAAACTTAAGATATACTGGTTTGCTGAGTACACCTAATCCTGACATTCATGACCTCTGAGAGAGGAAAAGCATGTAGAAATGCATCTGGAATACAGTATAGAAAAATCAGGGTTTTAAGCCTCCTGCACGACAACTTGCCCCTGTTCAATTTTTGTGAATTTTTTTATTCTCCATTATTATTATCAAAATAAGAGACATTCTAGGTCAGCCATGATGCCAAAGACAGACCTAGCTGGGATGTGTCTCCCTGAGAAGAAGAGCTCACACAAGGTCTGTCTTCCAGAGAGGCTTGTACGTCTGATACAAACGGGACAGACTTCAGGAGCCCCATCTGCTGCAGTGAGTCATCACTTTGCAGCTCCCAGCAGGATCAACACCTGTTAGCAGGGCAAGAAGAAAAAGCCGCCAGCCTGTTACATGACAATAATCTCCGTGCACATTGTACAGCCAAATCATAAACATGAGATTGCAATAAAATGCAACATCTCCATAAATCTGTCATCTGACGGATATGGCTGGAAATGCCTGTATCTCACCCTTCTGTGCAAAACTCCTAACTCAGTGTTATCAGTGAATTCAGAAAGCCAACACTTACAAAACCAGCAAGTATCAGCAGAGTCAGCTATTGGAAGTGCATGCAGGTAGGAATTCTTTTATGGCACTTTTGTTTATTTTAAATATCACACCCTGTCCCAGGTTGAACATTAGCCATTTCTGTAGTTTTCTTTATTCACTCTCAGTTGTTCATTAGGTTTTTTTTTTTTTTTTATTCCTCTGTTAAGCTTCACAGTTTCAGTGCCTTAGATATGCTTGTTAAATTAATTTTTTGGTTTAATGCTTCTTGGAGAAAGATTTCAATTAAACTATGATAGGTAAGTTGCATGATATTTCCTGAAGGAGTCTAGAGAAAGTCAGTAATTCTTGGTTGCACCCCTAAGCAGGGAGATGCAACTCATAAGTATTTGTCAAAAATGCTTTGTGTTTGCTGAATTTTTTTTTTACAAAAACAAAATAAACATTAGATAAAGTACTATTTTCTAGCAGAGTGTGAAATTTTTATAATTTTTCTCACTTTTTAATTTTGAGGCACAGCATTTATGTCATATTGATGATGGCTTCTGAAAGTAATAAACTCCTGAATTTTTCCTTTTGCCTACACAAGGCTACTATATGACTGCAAGTGCATGTACCTGTTGGAGGATGCAGTGGCCAGGATCATGAGCCCCTGGGGTGGGGTGGAGCACTGTGGGTAGAGGAGAGCCCCAAAAGAAAAACTGCATTCACTTTTCCATGCTAAGTGCCTTTTGGGGAAAGACTGAATCAAAATTAATTCTTTAATTCTGGGGTTTGAGATTAGCAATACATATAGTATTTTCAAAGACAGGAGAATTGAAATTCTTGGCTTAAGTGGAAGGATTTTTGGTGGAGTTGCCTTTGTTTCACAGAAAGACACAATATGGTTTGCAATACCCTGTACATGACTAACTTGGCACTTCAAAGCATATATTGTAAAGATGGATAAATGAATCACATAAAATAGCAATTAGAATTCTCACCTGGTTTCAATATTTGGCTTTATATGAGCTTTTAAATGCATAGGTGTAGCATATAATGAATATAAACTCAGTGTGAAAACTGATGAATAGCATAGTTATGAGACTTGATCCAGTATTGATGATTACTGATGAACAATTACCATGACTCGATCCAAAGAAGAATCTTACATTCCAGAAGCCACTTGAACCATATTTACTCAGACACATCCAATAAAAGCCTGTTCAACTCTAGTGCTTTTTAGGCTCACTGGCCTGCTGTCTGATTGGGTGGAAAGCTGTAATCTCTGAGACAATTACATTTGAAAGAGTTTGTGAAAAGAGTGACTAGTGGAGGAGGAAGAATTCTAGGTGACCTGACTGAAGAAAAGGCTTCCAGGTGAGTTCACAGCTTTTTAGAAATTTCCTGGTGATGAAAACTTTCTCAGTGTTTGAACCAATCCTTTGAAACAGAGGGCATGGAAGATTACAGCTGCCTGCCCTGTCTGGGTGTCAAGCTGAAGCAGCCCTTTTTCTCACAATCCTCGGGTCACAGTGAGTGTGGCTCCTCAAAGATAGAGCAGCCCCTTCTAAATTGGAGGGAAGTGATGCAGCTGGAAAACAACTGCCGTCATGTAACTTGGGAGCTTCTGAACTATGTAGGGCAGGTGGGAAAAATTCTCCTAGAATTCCTCAGGTCTTGGCCCCCAGCCACAGTGTGTCTGCACCTGATGCAAAGTACTTGGCTCTGAGGACTGAGACACAGATGTACAGGAGATGAGGCAGCACTAATTCCTCTAATCAGAGAGGCATTTGTTTTATCACACTTTGCTGCAAGAGAGAGAGTCCTGCAGGGTCAGACTACTGCCATTTGCCATAGAAGAGCATTCAGAGTTCTTAACTCCAATTGTGCTCCTGTGGAGTCTCCATTCAGGCTTGTCCTGGAGAGTTAGAGGGCAATTTAACCTGCTCTGCAGCACACAAGAACTTGCCTCATGTGACTTGCTGCCGATTAATGGCTCTGGCTTGTATTAACTAACTATAGTAATTCAGAAATTAACAGAGAAATATAAATTAAAAAAAAAAAAAAACCACGAAGGAATAAAAATACATAGGCGTTGAGGGCCTTGGGTTCCTTAGTGTAGGATGGAGAACAAGACAGTTGCTGGTCCTAGCTAAGGCACTGTTTATCATGTAAATCAATTGAATCAAGTGGAAATAGCTCTTAGAAACCCCTAACAGAAATTGAACTTGATGGCTTAAACTTGTATGAACATATTTCAAGGCTGTCTGGAGCTTAAAATACTGATCATGCTGTGAATTGAAGTATCTTTTTCTTGTCAGTATTGTTAACTCCTTAGTGTCACTGGCTAACAACTCATAAAGTCTGATTATTATCTGACAAAGTTTTGGGGTTTTTTCAGTTTTCCACAGCTTTCTAATGACACATTTATAAAGCTTCATAGCTGTCATTAGTGTGTTTTCTCTCTTGGGTTAATTGTGGTGACAACTGGATTGTAAAATAAAAAAACAACTCCTTATAATATACTGGACAACCTCTGATAACAGTCAGTTAGTTATGGGAAATGGAGGTTCTGTAACACAATGGAGTTGATGTCCTCCATTCCATTCCCTATTGCACTTAAAGCTTGGCACTGAGTTCAGTCCCTCTACAGATGCCTCAGTTCAATTTGACCTACTGGGTTTTTTTATCTCCTTTTATTTTTGTCATTCTGAATTAAGCCTTTTTTTTTTTTTTATTTTTAAACTTATGACCTGGCAGACACTGGTATTTGCTGTGAACTTTAGTTTTTTAATGACACAGCAGTGTAAACATGTTCAGATCCATTTCAGACATCTACAATGAAATTTGCTTCTTAAAGTAGCATGGTGTACTTTCCTCTGATGTTCAAATGATACAGAAAACATACGACAGCTAATTATTCTTGACATCCATTTTATTTCTATTGGTAAAATAAGGCATTTTATAACTATGGACAGAGGTTTCAAGATGTTTCGTTAATGCTCTCCCATTAAATTTACTGATTTAGTGGGCACAATAATAAATAAGTATATCTGGACTTTTGTTGCTTCCCGTTTTTCATAAAAAAATAAACAATAGATGAGATTCTGAACCACATAAATGTAACAGTCCTGATGCAAAGTAAGTTTTGGAAAATATAGTAAATAGGAAAATATAGTAAAAATACTGCCACACTCAAATTCCATTTATATGCATAAGAAATTACCTGAGTATCAGTCCTATCAGCAGCTCTTAAGTTTCTATATGAAATTAAGCTGAGCACAGAAGGAAAACATGATTTCTCACACTTAGTCAGTTTGAAACATATTCTTGTTTCAGCAGTAAAAGTTAATTCCAGATATGTGAGGTGCATCTCATAGGTTTGTTATTCACTTAACTTTTAGGCATGTATTTTTTCTGGAATATTTCATAAAAAAATAATTCAGGTATTCAAAATAATAAAATGAGTTGAGTTTTATACATTCAAGAAACTAATTTAAATAGTTCCCATCAGATTATATAATTTACTGGATAAAAAAAAAGTAGATAGAAATCCTTATTTAATTTTGCATTTAATATTTCACCTAGGCAATTTCATTTTAAGAACAATGGGGAATTCCCTGAGGAAAGACCAAACAAACAAACAGAGGAAAACCAGATGTTCATCTAAAGCACTCTCTAACACATCAGTTTGGATGGGACACAAGAAGGAGCTAGTTTCTTTTATGTAGAAGTTCAACCTGGATGATCATAAATGGTCTGTGGTCTTAAAAATCCACAGGAAAGTATTTTCTTATTGATTTCACAATGTTGATGGACATAGATGGGGCGAGCCTTGAAAAACAGAGGCTAAAGCTATCTAGAAAGAAATAATTTAGTAATGGAGAACTGTAAAAATAATGATTGCTTTCTCAGATTTTTTTCTGTTGGTGCTGTTTGTTGTCTGTAATAGTCAAGGAACGTTCTTACTCCTTTCCATTTATAATTTACTTTGTGACCATATATTTATAATATTTCAAGCACTTGCATTCTATTCACACTGTATTGCTATGTTAATGCAAATGATTACCAAAAAATTACTTTCTACTTGAGAAATAATCTCCATTGTTGTGTGATCTGCGTCTGATAATTGAATATGACTAGAACTGTGCATCCAGAGCGGAAGGTGCAGATGCATAACAGGATCAAAATCAATTATTGTGCTGCCTTGCTCACAAAAAAACAGTTAACTATTGCCACTGGCATATTTTTTCATTAAAAAACCCAAAATATTAATAATGTCTTAAAAGTAAAACAAAAATGATACTATTAATTAATTTTTTTCCAGGTGAAAATCAGAGTAAAAGTTATCCAAAGTAATTGTTTTTAAACAATCAATGTGCCCTCTTACGGTGTCTACAAACTTATGAAACATCTCTGAATGCAGATGGGTTTGTGAGATGGAGAGAAGAATGCAGTTGTGAATTATGTAAGAAATTCTTATTATCTTCTGAGAGAAGTTTATGACCTGGGAAATTATTTCTTCCACTGAGGAAACTGCTGTGATTTGTACACTTCTATTTCTATTATTTTCCACCTTCTAATGCACACACAGAGGCACGTGTGTGTATACAGAGACTCACACATATTCACGCAAAATACAGAGAAACTATTTTTCAGATTTAACTCATTTTGCTTGAAATGGAAAGTATTTTTATAGGGTTTTTTGTCTTTCTGGTATCACTTTCTGTTACAAGGCACATGCTGCATAATCAGCCAACTACTCTGTAATTACATTGCAAAGACTATGTAAATACCTAATTATTTTCATGCAGATTACTTGATAATTATACTACCAGTTACGAAGTAATTCAAAGAATAATTACCATGTAACTTCCACTTTTTAGATGTGACGATAAGGCTTTGTTTTAAAGATATAGAGAAGTGCATAATTATCCTGGGGTTACATTCTACTCAGATTGTCAATTATCCTATATTTACAGTATTATTATATGGCTACTGGGCTCAGTATTGTGTTATCATAATTTAAAAAAAAAAGTCTTTGCTCTTTGCTTTATAACAAGTATTAGACAATACCAATGTTAATTTTTTCTACTTTCCTATTAATTGCAGTGGATTTAAGATTTTTTTTGACTGTGAAGAAGGATCTGTCTTTCCTAAATTGTACTGTGATTTTTGAAAAATAAAATGACATGGGCCCAGATTCTTAAATGGCACTTGGATACAAAAAAGCTCAATTAAGCCAAATGCAATTTTAAAATTCCTAGAATGGGTACCAAAGAGCATATTTTATAAGAAGAATGAGGCATTCCAATAAAGATCCTGTCCCTCTCATAGGCTAGACAAGGAGAGATGTTGGTGGACCTCCTCTACTTTTCTCAGGGTGGAATAATCTTCTTTCATTTGCGATTGCATAAAAGAGATTTTGGGTAAAATGTACACTGAGCATCTTGGTTAACTCTCTCCCATTAAATCAACCAATTGCAGTATATGAAGTGGCTGTTATTCAATTTCTAGCCATGAAGGTACAATTAATGAATTTGTTGCCTTATTGGCCCAGTCAATCTTCCATTACATTATAGAAAATGAAGTTGCTCGAATGGCAAGGAATGAAAATGTTCTTTTTCTTCTTCTGAAAGCCTGGTATCTTGTTTGTTTGCTGTAGCCAGTGTAGAAAGAAGGGGGCATACAGTGTGATTTATTTCTATTATAATGCCCAAATACTTTCCCAATTATCCAGATGCTGAATTCAGTGAGCACATATCACCATGGAAGTAACAAGGCTGCATATACAAGATATGACCCAGGCTATCCTATAGCAGGCAGTAGCTGAACAAAGGGTTGAATCCCATCCATAAGATTTTGAAGGGCTAACATTAGGCAAAACCAAAATAAATGATTGCCTGAAAGAGTATGTTTGTGGAGAGGTTGAAAAATTTATCACGTGCTAAGGATACATGGGGAGCTTTGTATTAGTGATAGCAGCCTGTAACCGCCTGAGAGCATCTGAGCTGCTCCTCCTGCACAGCCCTTGCTGGAGAAGCCCAGCTGTGGAGCCTGGACAAGGTCTCTGCTACTAAGAGGAGGCAGTGGCACCAGCACTTGAAATTTTACCTGTGTTCTGCAAGGTGCCACCCATGCATGTGGCAGGTGGCTCTGAGTGACTAAATATGAAGGAAGCAGCCAGTGTTTCCTTTTTTTCTTCACTCACTCCACATGTGACCATGTTTAAGTGATGAAAAATGGGCATCATGCCACTGTCTTGTGATGGTGCATCCCCTTCCCAATCCTCCCTCTTCCTGCACTCTGATCCCAGAAATGCCCTTTCGATCTTGGCCTTGATGAACAGCACCTGGGCTAGGGTCCTCTTGAGATTTTTGGAAACACTGTCTGCTTCCAGGAATTGGTGCTGTCTAATGAACTCCTGATTTTTAACTGACAGCGTTGGGAACTCATATTCTTGCCTGAATAACAACATAAGTGGAGCAAGTCTTTTGTGATAGAACTTTCCAAGAAAGTTATCAACCCAAATTGCAACCAGAATGGAAAATTACTATGACAAAAACCTCCTGTGGCCCTATAAACAGCAGTCCTAGGTGAGACCTTTGAGCTCTCCTGGACTGCAGTGGTCTGTGACTAGCAATCTCCCTCTGAGTGTGATGCCCTTCAAAGCCAGAGAACTCTCAAGTTTGCTATACCTGGAGGACCACCACCAAATGATGCTGTCAGAGCCCAGGCTGATACCCCCACCCCTTGAGGCACAACCCTTTTTTCCCTTGAGAAGGTGCAAAGGCATCTGTTGTGATCACTGAAATCAAGGGGAATTTCTCACAGGTATAGCTTTTACATTCTCCTCTAGGTCTGTGTGTGCAAGTGTGAATATGTTATAGCAAATGTACTATGCATGTTGTTCTCATAGACTCTTATATGATTCTTATGACTGCCACACAGCAAAATTTTACCAGTGAGTTATTTTGCGGGTGAAAAAGGGCAAAGGAATATTTATATTGCTGTGAAATCTTGAACAGCCCTTGAAACTATTTTCATTAAAAGGTTGAACATGTTATGGTAGCTCTGTTATTTCAGTTGTGATTACAGTGTATAAAAATCTGAAGAAAACATTATTGTGGGCATCAGGATCTGGTGCATCTAGTGAAAGGACGCAGAGAAAATTCTATGTATATAGGCATGCCAGATATATCCTCAGCAGAGAAACCCACCTGAGATCTTCTATACCTATTTTTTTTTTCACTCAGGCAAAGAAACCTAGAGAGCCATTCTTCCCTCTACCTTTTGCACAATGCAAATAACTGCTGATATTACATCAGTGCTAGTGTGGCTTGGAGGGGGATCTAGTTCCAAAATATTCAACATGATTTTAACCTAAAACCCTTTATAAATCCAGTGTCCTACCCAGGCTCTTTATCAATGCTTGGCCATGTATATGCTGTTTTATAGTTTATAAAGCAGAAAACAGTCTTTCGTGTACGTGTGTATCTTTTTTATATCTCTCTATATAAATACATACAACTTCATGTGTATTTTTCTTGTATCTGCATGTATGTATCAGACAGCGGCTGATCTTAACTAGAAAATGCCCCACTGTAACTGAAAACTTGCTGTCAGACACCTTAGTATCATATGTCTAATCCAGTCAAACTGCAAGGCAGTATGTCCTGGGGCTCCCTGATAAGTTTCAACTGGTGCTTTTCAGAAGCATCCCGCCTGCTGACGCCCTGGAGCTGCTGAGCTCTTGTATAGGTGACAAAGGGGACAAGGCAAATCTGAGCTTCCAGGGAGCCTTTTGGCTAATCTGTAAGAATATATTGCCAGAACATTTTGTTTCATTAGACTGGAGGATGATCAGACTGAAGATAATTTTTAGTGCATTTTCAAAGTTTCAGTTTTTCCCATTCTTGCTATGGCAACCGGCCAATACTTCAGTGTAAAATGTCAATGGGCTGTTAGGACCAGACACTGTGCCTGTTTGGCATGACTTAGATATGGCTTACTGCATTGTTTTAAAAATCCATTCGGGTTGTTCCATCCTTTCTTAACCTGGCTGCTCAGATGTGGTGTTTCTTGGGAATGACGTCAGCCAGCTGGTACAGTAAATGATGCAGACTAAGAGTTGGACCTTCCTACTCTCACTGGATACTGTTTCTTTTAGAAAAAGCCAAATATATGAGACACATTCCTTGTATGCTGAGCCAACCTGTCCCTTTCTGCAGACCCTTCAAATCCATGTGCACAGTGAAAAAAGCACAAAGCTGCCCTGTGAAGGTGCGGGAATCTATTCCCAAAGAGCAGTATTGGTCTCTGGAGCTGTTCAAATGATTCAGACACTGAGAGAGACGTGACTCACAGCACAGTTACTGGAGCAGCCCCGTCTTCCTAATAGTGAATGTCTGACTTGTTAGGTATGATTCCTCCAGAAGAAGTATGATGTAGGATATTGGAGAGATAGCACAGGATGTGTGTGGGTGTTACAGATGGCACAAGAGTGTGTGTGCAGGGCTAGAGCATGTGGAGCCTTAGGGTTTGCTATGCTGTTTGTAACAACAACCACAAAAAATACAGGCCTTTCTGCATTAATGACCTGGTAACAGTAGCTTTGGCTCTATGCCCTTGTTCTCTAATGTGCTTCAATTTCAGACCTGGAGTAAAGGGAATGCAGTCCCCATCCTCACCAGAATTTGCTTTTGGAAGCTGTTTTAAAAGCCTTGTTGATGTATCAGCAAGATACTGGGGAGTATTCAAGTGATGTAGCATATGTTCATGGTGTCAGTAACTCTCCCAGTGGAATCAAAATCCTTGTGATAAAATTAGTATTTTTTTTCCACTTAAATCAACTGCTGAGGAAGTTATACAAGACCTACAGCTAGGTTTTTGGAAAGAATGTGCATTTTATAATTTCCTTGGACAATAAATGCTCAGCAAGACTCTCCAATGTTTTCCTAAAACAACCTGTTCAAATATTCACAAAGTAAGTAAAAATGAGAATTACTTTAAAACATTGCTGCAAAACATGGCAGGAAATTCAGTGGTCTAGATGCAGATGTTTGATGCTGTAAGGTACCTGAGACATCCACATGGGACTGGAAGATGTGGCAAACAGAAAAGACCTGTAGTTGACTCAAACTCTTCTGGAGAGCAGTCAGGGTACTTTATATTTACTTTTGTGGTAGGTGCCTGTTTTTAGGCCACTGAATTCTACTTCTGGGTCCAGCTGATGTGACTGGTCTACACCAATCCACATCTCACAGAGGCTGCGTAACAAACGGCTTGCAGAAATCTTACCCTGCCCTTACCCAG
Organism: Pardalotus punctatus; assembly: GCA_013400915.1. NCBI lineage: Eukaryota > Metazoa > Chordata > Aves > Passeriformes > Pardalotidae > Pardalotus > Pardalotus punctatus. Next base: position 331,345 of record VZTX01015735.1, on the reverse strand, counting down.
CTCAACTTGTCCTCTCCTCTGTGCATTGCGCTCACAAGGACTGGATCTCTGGATCCAGCTTCAGTTTAAGCTTGTGTTTCCATCTCCCTGTTCAGTTTCTTCCCTCTGCTAAAGTAGGCAGATCGCAAGAAGTCATCTGAGTTCTTGAAAAACTCTGGTGGGAGTTTTGGAGGAATACTGGAACAGTTTGAGGATTTATTACTTTCCAACTGAAGCCTGGCTACTCTGCCTGATTGGTGTATGAAAATTTTACTCAGGTTATATGTCATCATGGTGTATTTTTTGTCCACACAAGACAAAACACCAGGTCAGCACCTCCTCTGAGAAGCCTGAGCTTTGCTCTTGACTGGTCAAAACTTTTGAAAGCAAGCAGGAATGTTAGCTGACCTAGAGAGCTGTGTGCAGCTACAATCTACAGCTGCCTCTGGGGGTTTTGTAGTGATAGAAACTTGTCTGCATTACAGTGAATGGCTGAGGGCATGATATTTAATTGAACAGGTATAATACACGTGTGCACTCTTTTATTTCAAACTGCAGAGTAGAATCTGAGCAGGTAAATAAAGCAAGGCTAACTAGAAGTTTTTCTTGGCCTGATCTGGTCTATCTGGATCCCTGCCTAAGCAGCTCCTGTTCAATACAGAAAAGTGGCCTAGGCACCTATCCTGCGTCCAAAACATAATCCTTTTGTTTGTGTTGGGATACGCTCAAATCCTACCTTACAAGGTACTGTTTATGCTTTTTCTTCTGCTTCTTACTCTAGGTAAAATGGGTAATTTAGTGGGCTGAAGCTTTTGGAGAAGTCTGCCCTTGTATATTTATTTTTGTCACACCAGTGTTGCAATTTGCTAAATAAACATTACAAAGCTGCTCAGTCTACTCTCTGTGACTGTAAGGATGCAAAAGGAATCATAAATCTTTGCGAAGTGAATGTTCAGTGGATTTCCCAATTGCTTCTTGTACCAACTACTTCATCTCATCATTTTCTGAGGAGATACACTTTGTGTGATTCACTGAAGTCATTCACAACATTTTATATTGATTCGCACCTTTGCAAACTGTATGAAAATTCATGCGTCAGAATTAGCTAGTGATTCTTAATACTGCCTGTACAACTCCATTTGGTATTTTATAAATTGATTTAAGATTCCAGAGAGATTCAAGTGAAAAAGCTATTAAGCTAGTCTTTTCTTAAAAAATGTAAAATTGCTGATAAAGCTTTTCTCTTTCCAAATACATGAACTCATATATGAAGAATTTCCTAGCTTTTTTAAAATAATGCAAAACTCTGGAATTATTTGATAAAATTCACTGTATTTAATATTGTTGAAAATGTCTATTACAAAAACATGACCCAGCTGACACTATAATTATTTTCAAATTGTATTCACCATGACTATCTTGACATTTGCTGTTCCTTGTTTTCCAGGTGACATCCTTTCCTCTGCTCATGAAGGGAAGACTTTAGTCATACTTTGTGAACAGGTTTTAAATATACAGCTTGCAGTACACTTTTTGTTGCCAAAACTAAGATGTTATTTATGTGAAATACATCAGAATATCTGGAAAATAACTAAGTTTTTTAAAAGACAAAGTTTTTAGAAATAATTGTCCTGAAAACAATTAAATTAAAAACGAAATGTTTTTAAATGGAGCAAATTTGGTATATGTAATATTCAAAGAAAACACCATAAAAACTTTCAGAATCAAACATTTTCAACAGTACTATTTGAGAAAAAAATGTTGGCAATCTTCCTATAAGTTCTCTTCTTGTAAGTTCTCTTCCTGGTTGATGATAATTGTTCTTTTAAGTGTTCTGTAGTATTTCATTACAAGTGAAATTATATTTTGTTGTTTTATTAAAAGCAAATGATCTGAACCCGTTCTCTTGGAGTTCTCCACTTTGTTTTGGGCTCATCCTACTCTGAAATAACACTCATTGAGAAGGATTAATTAAGTCAAAGTAATGTCTCACTCTATTGCCCTGTATCCTAAATTGTTTGGCTAGGGAAAGGTAGGGGACACTCCTGTAGGTACAAGAGGGCATACTGACATCATGAACAGCAAAAAATGCCATTACAATTGTCAGTGCAACATTTTGACTTGAATTGTGCGTATCAGGTAGCATCCTTACCACGGTGCAGCCTGCAGGCACCATGCAAGGGACTGATAGGATGAATTCATAATGTCTGCTTCTGACATATCTTGCACCTTTTTGGAGCTATATAAGGGCTGTTTGGGGTGTCTCATGGTGTCAGCAATATATGAGGGCGGTTTGGGGTGTCTCACTGTGTCAGCAACATGGTCTTCTCATTCAGTTGGATTTTTGATAGATGTAACAACTCATGATTGTGCAACTTTTACAGTGCGAATTCCCCTCCCCCTCTCCACCTCTTCAACTTAAGAAAGAAGCTGAACATATTTAGCAGCTGTTTATAACTCTAACGTTCTTGCATTAAATTGGTATTCCTTTTCTCAGCCACCTAACATAAAGTGAAATATCAGAATGTTGAGTTGTTCTTCTTAGTGGGTTGTTTTGGAGAGCTAAATGAATACAAACCATGTGAACACAACGAACACCTTAGGGTTTGTAGCAGCTTTAAATATATAATTTTAAAGGAAAATTAACTCCGAGAATATAATCTCATATATGAAGGGCTGGCTACCAACAAATCATTAATGTTGATTTACATTCTCTTCACTCTCCTTCAGGCTGCATAAAAAAACTGTTCTGGCCTTTAAATGAGGGCACTGCAAATTATTAGTAGTTGGTGGGGGGGAGGGAGGGAGATAAACCTGTTGTTTCAAAAGACTGTTATAATGACTTTTTGACAGAAGGGAAAAGCAATACCAGCCAGTTAATGAAAAGCAAAACAAAAAGCATTCCGTAAGTGGCAATGGACAACTTGAAGGAAAAACAAAGAAGCTTCACATTTTCAATGTGTATTTTTCAGGGAGATGTCACTGGAGAGTAAGTGGAAATTCACAGCATATACCAAGCGTGATATATTGAACAGCAGTCCTCCCTGCCTAGCCTCCTGTTTCTATATTTACCATTACAAATTAAAACCTGACTTCTGCTTATGTTGCTATCTCTAAAATTTAAAATGGCTTGAAATCAGATAACAGTGACCAGAATAATCTAAATAACAGTGTTTCCTATCCTGAGCCACCATCAGGCTTTTTTTATTCCTCCTCCCATTGTTTGCCTCACTCTTTTGCTGAACATATGTCTTAACTTATCTCTGAAGCCCAGAGAGTAAGAGGGACAGGCAGTGAGGACAGAGTGGGCTGGACAGCACTGAGGGCTGGGTGTAACCGCATCGCAGCATGCCAGAGAAAGCTTTCTACACTGGCTGCAGCCAAAGGGGAAGGCAATGCAGGTTGATTCATGATGGAAACTTTTCAACTGGCACAGGTTTGTGGGACACACACACACTGAATCGGATCTTGATCGAGATGCTACTGCATTACTTAAAAAAGAAATAGATGCGCTGGTAGCATTTCAGAATGAGAGAAACACATCTAATGTATCAGAGGCAGTCAATTCTGTGCTCTGACTTTTGTCTTATATTCAGTTTGGAATAAATAGATGGAGATCTTGCTGCTGCTATAACCTGACATTTTCAGTGCATCGAAGATTCTGTAGAAAAAAGCATGAGCTGCAATATCTGTCACCTTGCAGAGACCAAGTGATTGAGAACCTTATAGTGCTTTGCCAGATAGATCCTGATGCATCACTGATGCTTTTTCCATTATAACGGATAGCCACTATCAGAAATGATACACAACCAAGAGGCAGCATTTCATGCCCTGGATAAATGTGTTTCTTTTGCAGGATGTGGTACTGGTTGTTTAAATAGGCACAGACAGTCCTTTTTCCCCTAGATACATTTGGACTTTTTGAAAAGGAATTTTAAATTTTTATCTAAGATTATAATTTATCCAGAGGGTGACAGAATATCATAAATTTTGATGTTGTTCATATGGAAATATATTAATACAAACTGATATCTTCAAAATGCAACTGAAGCTGTTAGATGTTACCTTAATTGTTTCAATTAGGCTCTGCATACCCTGCTGCTGGGAAATAATCATGCTGTAAAGCTTTCAAAGAGATGACTTCAGTAATGTGTTAAGAAGTAAATCAAAGCACAGTTTTTATCTGCTGCATGCTAGAGAAATTGTTATTTGAACATTTATAGCTTTTAGGTTGTGAAAATTTTAATGACAGCAATTGTCATCTTGTATCTAAGAGGTTTTCTATCAATGGAAGACTCTTTCTGAAGTGAATAGATTTGATGCAGCCATTGCAGAAAAAGGCAGCAAAATGCATCCTGTGATTCAGAGGGCTGTGACTGAATAGAGATAGTTAAACTAAACTAAACACAGAAAAGTATTCCGCTAGACTTGAGGGTTAAACATCCCCTCATTTCTGCCCCCTCAAAGCCACAACAACCCATCCAAAGTCCCACCCAGAAATACAGTTAAAAGTAAAATTAATGATGCAAATTCAATCAAGAACTCAAGAAAAAAAATTGTAGGTTAGTGTTAACTACTGAAATGAGTCTGTCTGGCTTTTCTCCTAATTTAGGGCTTCAGGATAAAGACAGGGAAGTGAAGACACACAGCATGACAGATTAGATGACTGGGAGACTTGTCAACTGCCCATTGCCAATAGTAAAACTCTCCCTTCAACCAAAGACAAGACACCATCTAGTGTCTTGCATCAGAAACCTTTTTTGGGGAAACTCTGGAGAACTTTACAGCAGATCAGTCACTCTTATTACAGACGGGAACAAATGAGGAAATCTTTTGCATTCAGCATCGATTGTTTTGCTTTCTATATCTATATTGATCTTCTCTGTAGTTTTATTTCTTTGTACTCTGCATTGCACCACACCAGTAAAGGCTGGTGAGGCTGAGAGTGAGGGTAGGGAGACAACTAAGAGAGATTGGAGGTGGCATTCAGAAATGTGTCATGAGCACAGAGAAATATAGTGAAGAGTTTGTCATCAATAACTTGAATCACATGACTCCATAAAATTTTAAGTTACAGCTGAAATGGGATGTATTCACATGCCTATATGATTCCACATAAGCTACCACACCCACCATAGATCTATATGCAGCCCTACATACAGGTTGATTACTGATGTATTTGGTGTGCTTTTGAAATTTCAGGACAAAATGCCTCTGTTATATGCAGTGGAATGAAAACACATGTGTTTCCACTTAGCAGAGGTGACAGCCAGTTTTGTGCAAAAAGGTCTTTATTTAACCACTGAAAAGCTATACCACTGTCATAAATCTCTTTGAAATGGTATTGTATTAATTTNCTCCTCTCCTCTCCTCTCCTCTATCCTTCTTTTTAAACAGGTCTTTTTACTGCAGAACTTTGTTCCCTGCTTCCTCAATACACATAAAAAACTTCTGAATAAATTCTAGATATTTTTTTAATATCTGTCTAATTTCCTCCTCTTTTACACAGTTTAAAGAATTACATCGCTTTGCTGTTTGGAGATGCTACAAAAAAAACTCTGTACTGCAGTATTTTGACATGTAACTCCAATAAGTGAATTATGTAAACAGAAGAGGAGAGTGGCAGGGGTGACATTTTTAATGTTTTTGTGGAATAAGGTATCTTTCAGAGGTACTGTAGATATTTCCTTTTTTTTTTTTTTCCCAGGTGATGCCTTCATTATTAGATTTTTACTCTTCATGTGTCTGTAACTTGCTGTAGTTCTGTGCTTCTTACAAAGTGCTAAAGTCCTCTGTTCCCAGCACCTTTAGCCAAAACAAGGCTCTCCGAATACAGATTCAAGGTCATATTTGTTGCCCTAGAACCCAAAAATATGCAAACTACTGTGGTATAGAGGGATCGTGCCCAGGGTGGTTGACATCATCACCTGAGGGTGTGATTGGAGAATTAGGTGCCAATATACTAATGGGACAGAATTTATAAAAGGTCAAGGGCTCGTGACTAGTCGTCCCTNAAATTGTGTTCACTTTATGCTGCTTTAGCCCTTTTTTATATTATGTAATAACAAAGTTCAATATTCACAGGAAGTCTTTATGCTGCTGCACGTGAAAGTCTTGCTTTCAGGAGATTAATTATGGTCGCTTGATTCTTCTTAGACTTCCCTCCCTGCAGCTCTACACTTTCACATATTCATCCAGCTTTTCCTTCCTTTGCCTAATATGATATCTATATCAGAAACACAGACAGCAGATAGATTTCTCTATTCTTCGTATTACAGGAGCAGAGATCTCTCCCCTCCCCTCCCCTCCCCTCCCCTC
>VZTX01015735.1:270597-324786 GCA_013400915.1 Pardalotus punctatus | reverse complement strand
AGAGGCACTGTAGATATTTCCTTTTTTTTTTTTTTCCCAGGTGATGCCTTCATTATTAGATTTTTACTCTTCATGTGTCTGTAACTTGCTGTAGTTCTGTGCTTCTTACAAAGTGCTAAAGTCCTCTGTTCCCAGCACCTTTAGCCAAAACAAGGCTCTCCGAATACAGATTCAAGGTCATATTTGTTGCCCTAGAACCCAAAAATATGCAAACTACTGTGGTATAGAGGGATCGTGCCCAGGGTGGTTGACATCATCACCTGAGGGTGTGATTGGAGAATTAGGTGCCAATATACTAATGGGACAGAATTTATAAAAGGTCAAGGGCTCGTGACTAGTCGTCCCTTTTGGGTGTAGTCCCTGAGGGGGACCTTTGCTTGCCTGAATGTACCTCAAAGGCCTTGAATAAATTTGTCTGCTTTTATAGTCCTAATTTGCTTTGGGCTCTGTTTCAGGTAGCCTGCTTCCAGGCATCACAAGAAGGATTTATAACTTTAAACCCTTGTTAAAACAGTGATGTAACAGGCTTGAAGGGTGTAATGATTTCTACAGAAAGTCTTGAATTTGGTCTTCTCCAGGCCTTTTCTATACAGCTGACAAGCAGCCCTACTTTTTTTTCTTATTTGCTTTTTAACCTGATTTGTTATTTGACATCGACCCACTTCTTGTACATACCTCTTCAAATAGCATGATTTCACCTTTGACAGTGAAAAAGGAAACAGATTCACCAACTTGGATCAATACATCAAGGTGTTTAAAATATGTCTGACTACACCCATGACTGTTGGTGATAGTTGCAGGATTCTGGCAGTGACATTTTACAATGAGTTACAACAATCCTGAAAGTAATGTCAGCTAAAGAAAAAGTCAGAGAAAAGGTTGTCAGGTTGCTTGGGAAAGGAGAAGTAGAGAAAAGATCATGCAATAGAAATTATTATAAACATCTCTCTAAAATCACTGAGCTGATAAAGATATGAAGGCTGTGTCTGAGCCTAAAAATTGTTGATTAAGGGATTCATACCTTTGTGCTGTATTAAGCTGATGAGGTATGTCATATTTTTAAAAGAAAGGTAAACTTAATTCTCCCACACCAATTATTGAAGGAAAATGAGTCAAGATATTCCTTTACAACAAAGTCAAGTCCTGAGGCTCCTGAGTAATTCAGAGGTGACTCCATGTCAGGATTCTGCATGTGACCAGTGGAGGTACTGGGATAGAAGGAGGGCATTAGACAGATGACATCAGTATTGCATTTGACACACCCTTGCCCAGTCTATCCCCATGGTTCACTGGAGCAATAGGGTTGGAGGAAATGTCAGGACCTATACGTGAGCCACATCCACTGCTTCCTTTGATCTCTTGAGAAGGTGGTATGTATCTTATGGACATGTAAAAAACTTACAGGGCCACGAAGAATATCAGAATAATCTTATTCACATCAGAAATGTCCCACTGACTGTACTCAGAATCCCATGGTTTCTGATACAAGAAAATCTCATTTGGATTTTGGATTTATATGAGAAGAAGATTAAAGCTGCATATTCAGGTCAGTTAAGATGATGGGACCAGTACCAGAATTTCACATGCTTAAGGAAATTTGAGTTGAAAATATGACATGACAAAAAGGATTGAAACTGATGGATTGAGGTTTTATGGGTTATTCTATGATAATTAAGCACTTAGAAGTGAGTTAACACAAAATATATGCCTCTTCATCTTTGTTAAGCTCACCTCAGAGAGCCCTAGAGAAGAGCCTGTAAGAAAGTAGAGGGATTGATTTAGTCTGAAAATAAGGTTCAGAAGGTGCCAGAAAACATTTGTGAATTACTCCAAAAGCACAGGCAAGAAGATGAAGGGAAGAACACTCAGAAACAGTCATGTGAAGTTTTAGCTGGGGAGAATTTGCCAACTGATGTTTAGAAGAGTGTTCTGAGAACCAGATTAGTGACCCACTGTGTTTCCAGCCAGAATGGCTTTTGTGTTTCCAATTAATGCAGTTAACCATGTGATGCCTCTGCCAGAAAGGTACACTACTCATTCCTCTGAGTTCTATGATTTTTGGATAGGTGACCTTTCTCATCAAACATCTACAAATTACTGCTTATTTTAGTGTTTTGTGTTGGTATTTTCAGAACACCTTGGCATGAAGGTGAAGTAGGGTGCATGGGAGTGAGACATTTAAGAGGGTCATGGTACCAGGGCTTCTGGAACTCTGGTATGATCTCATATGGGCAAATAAAATGTCAGATGCTGTTACGGTATCAAATGCAGCTGAAAGTTCCAAACATTAAAATGTGTCTGCTGTCTGAAAAGCATATTTCTGCACACACCCAGTTAAGGTCCGGAATACTGTCAATGAAGATATCAAAGGACATACCTTTTGATATTTTGCTTGGAAGTTATAATATAACATGAGCCAGAAATCGGTTCCTATCCTCACTAAAAACACAGACAGCTGGCTGCAGGAATGCAGCTGAGAGTATCAGTGAAAATACACAAGGTATAGGAAAACACAAAGGGAGGGAAGGTTAACATCCTCTCCCTCTATTACAGAGAAAAATGAAAGTAATTTTCCTCAGGTCATGATCCCAGTGCCTGTAAGCTGACATATCTCAGAGCAAGCAGGACCTCCACCCATTTCCACAAGGAAAGAAACAGGTACATCGGTCAACTTGGAATAAGTTCTCTGTGAACCACAAAAGATAACCTACTGTGTATCTTTAGTGAGGAACTAGGGATAAGTGTGATGTGCAATGTAATGTACTTGAATTTGGGGAAACAGAGTCAAAAGAAGCAGTAGAGACACTTAATGTCCGTCAGTCCATCCATCCATCCATCCACTCACCCAGACTTGCATTTGGAAAGAGTACTGTCAAACGTATAAGACTTGAAAGAAAATCCCTGTGGAAGAATGAAGACATCAGGAGAGAGGCAACAAATTCTGTAGCTTCATTTTACCGAGACATCAAGTTACAAATAGATGGAATCAAACATAGGTTTATTGAAATGATGACCTGGGAAACTGACATTTTGAAGCTAATGTCTATTATTTTATGAAAACCTAATGGCTAATAAGACAGTACTCTAAGAAACATTTTACTTTTAGGTACAACTAATATACCTTCAAAAATAGAATTTGTAACTTTGTAGGATAGTTACCAAATAGCTCAGGTATTTCAGTAAGTTGCAGGAAATGTGAAAAATGAAGGATTTCTCACCACTGTATTGTATAAATATAATATGTTTATTAATGTACCCATTTCTTACCATTCTGCAGCTGCTGTGGAGTTAAATCAAGAGAAACTTCTGTGGGGAAAATGAAAGGAAATGAAACAATTACAAAAATCAGGAAAGAAATGGCAGATTTTTTTTTTCCCCCAAAAGCCCTTCAGAAATAGGTAGGTGAACAGATTTTAGATAGTGCTACCTCATCTACTATAACAAAGCTAGTGATTTATTTTCTAGGGCAGTGAGGCTAGTGGCAGAGCTTAAGGCTGAAGGGACACCTTACAGTTAAGTATTATTTCTAAAGAGGGAGACAGGAAAGAAAAAGAAGCTGAGTGGAATAGCATGTATGTATTTGTAGGAAGGAATTTATAGGTATTATAGGTAGGGATGGGACCTTAGTCCATTCCTGTCCCTGTTTTGGCACCAGTTTCTGTGAAGTGCTCACCCAGGTTGTTTGCCTTTAGACATGATCCCAAACACATGTAGTTCCCCAATCTCAAAGAGAATGTGCTGAAACAGAGCAGCAGTATTTTTTGTTTGCTGCTACACAGATCTGGGTGCAAGTGAGCAAAGAGAAGTCCATGCATACTTGCAAGCAAAGCATGAATGTAGAAAAAAATCTTGTCCAAGCTTGCTATTTTGGACCTGTTCTGTGCATATTTGTGTTTGGCTGAATATAAAAAATATTTGTTTTACAAAACCTGTTTTGGGATTAGTTTAGTTAATGGAGGGCCAGGGAGCAGTTTTCAGCAGAGTCCTCTGTATGAGCTGTGACTGTCTTGCCGTGATGGGAAAACTGCAAGGTTCAGTTTGAGTATGGTCAAACAAAATTTTTTTATCTTGTGAGAAGCAATGCAAGCCTTGTGACCTGAGGGTGAGGTGTGAGACAAATTGCAAAGGAATGTAAAACACAGCCTGTCCTGTAACAGGAGCCTGAGAGGAGACACCCCAGGCCCCTGTGAAACAACTGAGGCGGCAGTCAAGTGACACATGGCTTCACTGAAAGGAGCCTGGACTGAAATGAGTGTGGCTTTGGCAGGCAAGGACAAGACACAGGGTTCGGCCAGGGAGTAGATACATGTTTAAATGCCAATTAGGTCAGCACAGGCTTCACTCAGGCTCCAGCAAGCAAACTCAGATCAATGATAACAGACAAGGGAGCTGAGATATTTCATACCTGTTATCCCCTTGCAGTCATCTTAGATTGCATCTCAGAGGCAGAGGCTCATTTCTGGTTTATTGACAAGCAGTGACAAGTCACTAATTCTAGCTCCCCCACCAAGCCCTTTTTTCGTTTAGCTGTTCACAGATCCTTGCTTTTCACAAGCAAGTCTGGAGATGAACATTTCATGTTGCAGCTGTCACTGGCCAAACATCATGAATATGTTCTTACATAGGATAAAAGTCCTTTTAGACCTTGTTTCCACACCCCAAGTATTACAGTGCAACACAGAGCCCTGTACAATTCCCTGTTGTTCTGGAAACTTGTCCACATGAATACAGTTTGATACAGTCTTCTAAGAAATAAGTTTTTCAAGCTCAGTACTTACTCTTATTCTCAGCAGAAGTATGGCATAAGGCTTAGGTATTGTTTAAACCATGGAAACTCTTCCAAATATATTGGCAGATAAATAGAGAAGCTTGTAGTTAATTGTGCTTTGTAAAAATACTGTGTAAAAATAGGTGAACAAAAATATCCAAGAATTATGTAGAAATGTTCTCATTACTGGGATTGCAGAACATAGTGGCTCATGGGTGTGATCCTTAAGGTCAAAATTCCCCAAATCCCATGAAGCATCTGTAATGGAGGAGAATGCTTTAAAAAACATGGTACAAATCCTGTGATCCACTTAATGGGTTTTTGATCCGTTTAAGGTAAAGCTGGCACAATGTGTGGGGTTAGGGTCCAGCATTCCTCCTCAAAATCACCTCTGTTGGTATTTATAAAGAATAAGAAGGAAGTGTATTATGAATTCTGTTTTTCATAGTAAATATAGTGCTTGCATCTATTGTTCCCTTTCAGTCGTTTTGCGTTATACGCACTGCATTTTAAGAAGTTTTAGTGAGCCAGGAACACTCACTGACGTTCTACTAAAATAAACCCAAAAAACAAAACATGAAGAAAAAGCCTTTTCAGTATGCCACAGGCCTTTAAAACTATCACTTTGACCTCTAACACTGGTACCTGAGAAAAAAGAAAAGTGTTGAAGTAAATTGGGGCAGTAGGTAGCACTGCTTCCCCAGAGGCTCCTATCCTTTTGCTCTCAAATGAGCAGATGGGTAGATGGGCAGCAGGATCCAAGGATGATGTGACAGTATTATTCTTGGAATCCCCTGGTGATTCAGTCTCTCTGACCACAGAGTCTCATATTACTCAGTCAAGATGAATAACCTTGTGGCTATTAGCACAATGCAGCCCCATGGAAGTAGTGTTTCAACTCTTTTCAGTGCTCCATAGTTACCCAAGAGTTACTAGCTGAGCATGTAGCTGCAGCTAATATTCCAAATCCAAGTAATATTTTTAAAGTAGGTACATAGGTGGGGAACAAAGTAATTATTTGGCATTTACTGTGGTTACTCTGATTAGATTACAGACATTTATAAAAATTGTTCCGTAATGATAAAATTCTGCAAATAAGAGGAACCATGTTTTATCACCTGCACACCTACAAAAAGAAAATCTGAAACTCTGTGTTTTATCTGTTCTTCTATATGACACACTCTTTCCAAAACCACACTGAATACACCCAGAGTAAAGTTCAACTTAAGATAGACACTTCCACACTCAGAAACAATCCCGTTGAGTAACTTCCATACTGACACTGTCTGTGGATTCTAAATCAGTACAAACTGCAAAATGAAGAACACTAAAAGTTATAACTGAAAAAAGCAATTGCCCTACTTCATTAATTCCAGCACAATTCCATGTGTGATTTACACTCACACTCCCACTTGAACTTCCCTTCAGCCCATAAAATGTTTTGAGGTCTAATATATAGTATTTCAGGTATTTCTCTGACTTTGCTGAAGACAACAAATAAATCTGCCCTTTGTCTTTCTGATTGCTGGCATTCTTTAGTGCATAGCAAAGATTTTTCACACTTTGTGTGTGGCGATTTTCTGTTGTAGATTATTGCTTTATATTGAAATAACAGTATCAAATTAATTTGAGCTGATCCCTGGAGCTGAATTCCAACCACCAAGTCACATAGGGAATATATCTTTTATTTATAATTCATTTACTACTGACAATCATAGTGGCAATTTCATTAAATGAAACATATCCCAAACCTAAAAGCCTGTTAATATGCACTTATCATTGATCTGACTTTATTAACTTTACTGACTTGTTCTATATTTTCCCGAGGATTAATAAATATGTTTTTAAATTATAACTGTTTCTTGAATATGTGTGTACAAAATTGTTTTAAATAGTTCAGAAATAGGTGTTTCAGATAGGGCAAATAAAACAACTATCCTCTTTTCTAATAATAATCTTTTAAATAGACCATTAGTCCTTAAAATAGAGAAAAGATTAACAATTCTGAAACTCAAATCTGCTTGGAGTAATTTCTCTAAGGGTTAAAAATAAAATAGGCTTTTCAAAACTAAAGTAGGCTGAATAATAACCCAATTTTAACCTCACTTTTTGTTTTCTTTTTTTTTTTTCTTTTTAAATAATGTAGCGTAGTCCTTTCTTATCAGCTGGGCAGGGACTTCCTGCTTCTGAGCACACATTTTTGTCTTAGACAATATAATGGGTATGCACATTAGCTAGTCTGTTGCTCTTACAGTGTGCTACAAATAAATTTCATCTTTCAAAAGATGTTTTCTGCAGGCTGTTTTAATTGGCATTTTAGATCATGTGCTGTCACTTTTGCATTTTGCTAAGGAAAAACTATGTATTACAGCTATTGTTTTTAATAATATAAAGCCTGACTTTTCTTACAGAGATTAATTTGAAATGACATTATGGAGCTTGACAGCTCTTGTTGGTTATTTTAATTTACTAGACAATTTTGCATGCTATTGGCATGGAGACATGGTCTCAGGCAACAGTTTTGTTCTATTGGTTATTATTCTAAATGAAATAAATATTGATAAAAAACAGTAAGCCTAACTAAAGACTAAATTACTACGCAAGATAAATCTCAGTAAACAATTATTGAAGGAAAATGTAGTGATACATGTAACAAATGATGGAATATTCAACTGAAACACTTTCTGCTGGATGAGGGACTATGGTGCACACAAATTCTTGGCTTATTTTCAGAAATTTTCAGTTACTCATATACTGGCTTTGGAGCGTATGTTATTCCTTCCTATAACTCAGTCATTTCAGGTCACTTTAATATGACTTCTTCCGTTTCTTTATTTTAAGGCAGTTGAAGATGTTTCTTAGTAAAGTATGCCAGGGCCAGTCTTACATGTATTAAAATGTGATACTGAATTGTAAACTGAATCTTGTAGATTAGAATTTTTTCTCTTCAGCAGAAATACAGAAAACACTACTAAAAAAACCCTGTCAATCAACCAGATTTAGTAACTTGTCAAACTCTAAGTACTTATAAACACATTGTTTTAGTGAATTCTACGAATTGTTACTCAAGTTTAGGGGTATGGGATATGATTCTAAAATTTGTGATAGGATTCTAAAAATGTTGATTCTTTCCGCAAAGTAAGTATAATGGATAGAATACATTTGCTCAAACCCTGCAAGTGGATATACTAGAATGGTGATTTTTAAATTAATACACTGCAACCTTGGAGATCAGTAGGTAATAAAGTGTGGAAATGTGTCCTACATGAACATAATTCAGCTGGTTGTTAAATCACAGGAAAAACTCCTCTTTTCACCTATTCCAAAGGAGTTTTTTCCAGTGCTCTGTGCATTGATCATGACTTTGTCACCTTTTGTGTTTCATCTGCTGATCCCTTACTGGGTTTTAGGGACTGCTTTTTTGTGTTCATGAACACACAAATGATAAACCTCTATTTGGTTATCATGAACCAAATCCTCCTCTCCTTCCTTCCTTTTCCTTCCACAGGTAAAATGCCATGGAGAGAAGAAAAAAATTCATAAAATCATAAAGAGGATGGGTCTGACCACTTTTCAGACTTTGCACTTCAAGCTCACAAGAAGCCCAGAGCTTCCAGAAGCAGAAAATGACTGCTGTTTCCATGCTGCTTTTATGTTCTTGGTCTTCCTTATTCCTGGTCATTACACTCTGTCTTCCCTGACCTGGCAAGTGATTCAGAAATACCTGTTGTTGCAGGTCTTAAAATGACTAAAATTTGTTTTTAATCTGATGATAAGCCAAAGTTGCTTGAATTCAATTTTCTTCTCCATGAAGGTGCTTCATCAACATTTCAGAGAAGGAGGGCCTTATGTACAAAATGGCCTCCTGTAGCTGTCCTGATTCACAACAGGATGCATCTAGCTTTTAAAAAGGCTCAGTTTTCTTCTTTTTTGTGTACACTCTTTGTTAAGACTACTCCATTTATCACCTGTGTGAAAATCTGCTGTTACTAGAAATTGCTCATCCTACCAGTTATCAAAGAACTTCAGGTATCCAACCCCATGAAATTTCTTATATTTTATTTTCACAGTACTGCTGGGTCTGTTTTGCCAATGTTGGGTACCACAAAGGACTATGATGTGTGAACCTTGGCTGGACACCTGATGCCCATCTGGTTGTACTCTCAGGCCTCCTCCTCAGCAAGACAGGAGATAAACATGCTATGAATATGCTCAGGGGTTGAGATAACAACAGGAAGACCAGTCATTAGCTACTGTCACAGAAAAACAAGCTTGACTTCGGGAAATTAATTTTTTTTGCAAGTCAATAACAGATGTGGATAGTTAGAAATAGTAAAAACTAAATGCCTCTTCTTACCAACCCATTCTTCTCCCTGGGCTCATCTTCACTCCTACCTTCACATCTGTGTTTTCCCCTCGACAGAGGGTGATGGGGAAGGGGAGTTGTGCTTAATTCATAACACTTCATTTCTACTGCTCCTCCTTCTCACTCTGTTTCCCTGTTCCAGCATGGGGTCCCTCCCATAGCGTACAGTCCTTAACATAGTTCTTCAGCATTGGTCCTTTCAATGGGGTACAGTTCTTCAGGGGTGGACTTCTTCAAAAAGGTCACAGGTCATGCCCAAAAAGCCTCTCCTATGTGGGCTTCTCTCCATGAGCCCCAGTTCCTGAAAGGAGTCAGCTCCAACATGGTCTCTTCACAACCTACAGCTTCAAGTCACATCCACCTGCTCCAGTGTGGGCTCATCCACAGGCTGAGGGTGCATCTGTGCTCCACTGGGGTTCTCCATGGGCTGCAGGGGCACAGCTGCCTCACCATGGTCTGCACCACAGTCTGCAGGAGAATCTCTGCTCTGGCACCTGGAGAACCTCCTCCCCCTCCTTCTACACTGACCTTGGTGTCTGCAGGGCTGTTTCGCCCACACATTTCTCTCTCCTCTAACAGCTGCCACACCACATTTTTAACCCTTTCTTAAATATGTTAAAATGGGCTCAGCTTTAGCCAGTAGAGGGTCCGTCTAGGAGCTGGCTCTGTCTGGCTCGTGGCTTCTTACAGAAGTCATGTCTCCAGCCCCCACTACCAAAACCTTGCCACCTCCAGTCAACATCAGAGTTCTGTTAAACCCAAACGTAATTATGGCCTGTAGTGAATTCATTTAAACAGAGAATGAAGAATGTTGAATTTGGCTAGGGTCACAGCAAAAGAATGCCAGTTTATAGTAAAAGCCTAAAATCTGACAATGTAAAGAAAATAAAACTGGAAAAAAAAATTTGTTAATAATGAAACTTAGTTAATTTTCTGTGACTTTTTCACTGAGACTTTTTTTTTTTTGTTTACTTGCACGTATTTTCTCTTCTGACCATCCTACTATGATGACTGAAGGTCAGGGAGATGAGTAGATGGTTGATTGACTTTCTTCTTGATTTCAAGGTATAAAGGATGAAATTCACTTCTGTGCTAGTGAGGCATTGTGGAACATAAAGAGGACTATGCCATAGAACAGATATCTTGTTCACTTCTGGAGAGGGGTCAAAGACTCTTTTTTGTATGAAATCACTATTAAATCCCTGAAGTGTTTAGAATTTCCCTTCTCAAATCCATCCTGTTTGCATTTAAATTGATTTAATTCAAGAAGTTTTGTAATTCAACAAATATAATTTGTAATTTGTTATAATTCAAGAAGTATAGAAAAATATATCTATTTCTTCCTTTGCTAAACAAAATGTAAATACTTTCTAAGACAACTCCCTTCACAGTATGATGTTAATAAGAAAACATTGCCCACGAGTTAATTGTGCTATTTCATATTAAAATGTTTGTCTCAAATGATTCATAAATATTTTATTTCTGTACTGCAAAATGTTATTTTTTAAATTTGCTTCTCTGTACTTCCTTAATGACTTTACTTACAAAAAGTCTGTTGAGAATTATATAATATCTTTTTCTTGATGCTCATTAGAACAATTCATTGAGTATTAAACACAGTAGATATCTCAATGGCTTGGTATCTGTTTTACTAGTTAAATCCTAAACAATCCTAAACAGGTCACAGGCCTCAGTTTAAGGATGTTTGTTTGTAATGAAAGCTCTCCTGCACCTGGCTTTGTGCTTTGTAAGAAACTGTTTTTCTCCAGGGTACAATTACACCAAGACTTCTTTTTTCAGCCAGCAAGAAGAAAGAATAATGGGCAAAACTCAAGTTACACCAAATATTTGGTCTAGAGTTTGCCTTTGCCAATCTATTGGATATTAAGCATAAGAGTTTGAAATCCCATGAGAACAATAGGTTACTATTTTGTGGAAATTTTAAAAGGCTCTAATTTAGACTACATTTCCTTTAATTTTTCAGTTCATATCAGAGACTTTAAGTCAGGAACATGAACCGTGCTTTAACTGCATTTTCCCATTCCACCAAGAATAAAAATAGTGTTTTCCTTAGTGAAGTTTAATATTACTAATGGTTCTTATTCTATAGAAGGGATTTAAGAAACTAATTTGAATTAGCTGTGAGTTATTATTATTTCTGCTAATTGATTAAAATGCGATCTTTTCTATACCAATACTCTGCTTTGTATGGTTGTCATGGTTTAAACCCAGCCATCAACCAAGCTTCATGCAGCTGCTCACTCACTCCCCCACCAGCAGGACAAGGGGGAGAATCAGAAGAGTAAAAGGGAGAGAACTCAGGGGTTGAGATAAAGACAATTTAACAGAGAAAGCAAAAGACATGCATGCAAGCAAAGCAAAACAAGAAATTAATTCACTACTTCCCGTGGGCAGGCAGGTGTTCAGCCATCTCCAGGAGAGCAGGGCCCCATCACAAGTCATGGTGATTTGAGAAGACAAATTCCATCATTCCTTCAGCCTGGCAGGGAGGGAATGAAACACCACCACACACTCTAAACACCAACACCACCACCCGCCCCTTCCCCCCCCACTTTATATATCGAGCATGATGTCATATGGTCTGCAATATCCTATTGATCTGTTTGGGCCACCTGTCCTGGCTGTGACTCCTCCCACCCTCCCATGCTCCCTCAACCTCCTTTTCAGCGTGGCAGTAGGAAAAGTAGAAAAGGCTTTGGCTCTGTGTAAGCTCTGCCCAGAAATAACAAAAACATCTCTATGTTATAAACTGTGTGTTCAGCACAAATCCAAAACACAGCCCCATACCATCCACTGTGAAGATAATTAACTGTTTCTCACAGCTCTGCTGCATGAGGCAGAGGTAAAGGAAAACATGCTCCTCTGCATAGGTGATCCAGAAAGATGGACTTCATGGAAAAAGACAGAATATGATGGAACTACTTGCAAGTTATAGTTGTAAATTAAACACAATATTGAAATATAATCTATACTTATTATTGCAGAAATGTAGCAGTGATGACACTGAAATTATATTTCAACAAAAAAATCTTTTGAGAAGATTGCCCAAAAATCCATTGTCAACTTAGGGAATTGTAGGAAAGGAAGTGTAATTTCACTAGCAAGTCCATATAAAAACGCCTGTATAAAACTGATACCAGAATTAGGGTCTTTCTTTCTGGAAAGACTGTCATCTTGTGCACTGTAAGATATTGCCATAGTTGGACATCACCTCTTTTCCATAGTATTAATTTTCTGGTTTTGTAGCTGCACCTTTCCAAGAATGAGAGAAGGAATGTCTTTCAGTGAGAGGTGATGATATACTTCATTAGATGACCTGACAGAGATCATAACATAATCATGTGTTATAGTATAAAATCAGACATCTAAAATGTTAGTAATTCTACAGAAAGACTGTTTATAATATCATCAAATTATTTTCGCAATGTCAGTGTTCCAGGAATGATAGACCATATCTTCTATAATATTAGCCAGGAAGGGGCCATGATTTAAGTCCCTCCCTGTGGCAGGGCAAAAGCAAAGGTTTGGCTACAAACTGTAAAACTTCAATATCCCAAAGGTGCAAAGCCAAAAATTTGGCTTTGGAAAGTAATTTAGAAAGTATAAAATGTCTGTTTTATTGTGCCTGTCTTTTCCAACAGTTCTCTTCTCAATTCATTGAGACTGGTCCTTTTACTTTAAAGAGGTTCCATTGATCTCCCACTCTGGTGAACACTGGGAACAAGCTATTTTTTTCTTCACTTGATGTTCTCCTGTCTTCTATCCTTTTACTTACCGTGTTCTAACATTTCCTTTTCTCGGAACTTCAGACAGGTGAGACTACCCTGCAGGTAAGAAAGAAATGGGCAAATGGTTTCTGAAAGATGACTGTTTCATTTGGGAAATCATCATGTTTTAGATTTTCATTGTTACATTAAATGTGACAAAGACTTTGCATAGGCCGACTCTACTGATATCTGTGCACAACAGAGAGGATTTCTAATGCTATATTTGTCTGGAATCTCTATTCTAAGTTATTTAAATGAGTGATTGTTTGTTTTTAATACTTTTCTTCTTGAAATACTAATGTTTGAATGGACAAATGATTCTCTTCCAACTTGGAATTCCCTTGGTTTTGCATGTATTTTAAGCTGGACTCTAATTTCTTTTCATGTAAGTGAAATACTTGAAGCTTAAAGATGTGACTTAATCTAAAGCATAAAAAAAAGAAAAAGAAAAAAGAAAAAAGAGAGTGTTTCCTTTTATATAGTCCCCAGCACAGCAGAAGTGTTCTACTTTCCATTCAGTAACAGTGCTTGGACTATATCAAATGCAGTTTTAAAAGTGAGGTCATGATGCTATGATTCAAAATTTGTCAGATGTAAAGCCATAAGGGATTTTTAGAAGATGAAAAGACTAGACTTCTGATGTGACCTGATGCAGCTGAGTAACTCCCAAAGTCACAAGTCAGTTTCTGACTATAAAAGAGACATCTGATCAGATTGTCATGCTTTATGTTTAATGGAGTGTTACAAGGACTTTGACACAAACCATTACCCACTATTTACTTATTCGAGGCAGAAACCTACTGGAAAATTGAACGAAATTATCCATACTTTAACAGCTTTGAGCAGATTGCAGTATGATCAAAATTTCTAAAACATGCCCCTTTGAGAACAGTGGTATTAAATGTTCTTGAATTCTTGTATTGTACTTTAATCATTGCATTTTACTAAATAATTTTTAACCTCAGGATGCTAAATAGGAATGTTGCCAGTGTTGCAATTTTTATCTGCTGTACGTGGCTATGTTACAGAAAGATTTTTTACTGAGTAGATTCAAATGGTAATCAGTTGTTAACCTGTTATCCTTTCCCAACTTGTTATTCTTGAAACAAAACTATGTTAGTCAATTTTTTTACTATTTACAGTACCTTTGGGAATCAAAGCCATTGTAAAAATCACTTGCAATATCTCCAGTCTTTGATGTTATAGGCAATTTGAATTTTCAACTGAAAGAAGCAGCTCAGAGGAATCTTGGTCACATCAAATTGCGCAGAGGAAACATGCTATTGAATAATTGCTTCAAAACCTATTGGTTGCCACTCAAAAGTAAAAAGCTGGTAAAATCATAATGGTTGTCTAGGGAAGGGTGCTCTTGTAAAATAAACAGAGAAGCAAGGCATGATAGCTCTTTTGGAAATCCACATTAATTGCACAATTGGGTGATTGTGTACTAATTCTGAAACTTAGAAAACTAAGCAATTTGAAGGCTCTATGACATGAGGTATAGACATAGGTAAGAAGAATGCAGTAAATATTCCAGGTCTTTTTTTTTTTTTCCCCTGCAGAAATGACTAGGGCTTGTATAATTTTTCCCAAATGCAAATACTAGATGAGATACCAAATAGAAACTTAGTTACCTAGCAAGCAGATTATATTTTCATTCAGGAGTCTAATGACATTATAAAAAATAATAAAAAAAAATTTCTAAATTTCTGACGTATTTTTGAAATTATGTAGCTAATAGAAAAGGATCACAAATAGTACAGGGACTCCTTATTTTCCTCTGATATAGTGGTGCAAATCTTACACGAGTTCAAGTATTCATTCGCATCAGGTTAAATTGATCCCAAGCACTGCTTGTCTGTAAAAAAGGATTCTGAGTACTTCAGGATATACTTCAAAACCCAGTAGTATAAAATGTTAAGTATTACTTAAGAAAGAAGGCTTTTGAACAAATAACTTTGCAGGGTGAATCAATTTACTAAACTGTAACTTTATTAAGGTTTGTGATTAATTTTTTTGTGGAGTTCATTTCTGATGAATCCTGTAATTGCACAGATTTTTATCAGATTAAGATTAGCCCTACAAGGCAAAAGATCAAACTGTTTTTCACCCTCTAGCTGCATTAAGAGGGCCTGGAGGTCCATCATATCAGCAAAATATCTATCTGTGTCAGGGGAAGAAAGTTGATTGGAAAGTATTTCTGTGAAGATGTTATAATTGTCAAGAACCAGGTTTAATTGAGGAGTTTTACATATGTTTGAATAGTTCACTATTCACCAATATTTTAGTCACATGTAATTTTATTGAAAGGGTGTGCACAACAGCACCATTTCTTGAGGAAGAATGGCAGATTTGTCGTAATTTGTAAATCTGAAAACATATCTTCAGACCTGATTTTCATGTGCACTGTATTTGGGTAGTATTTTTAAAAGAATGTCAGTCCCTTTAAACAGATTTTATTTTTTTGAGTTCTAATAAGTTTGGTGCCTTGAAAAACAAGCAGCTTATTAGACCAACTAAGCAGAAATAACTGAACATCTCATAAATTGTAGAATCATTGAATAATTTAGGTAGGAAAAGACCCCTTGAGGTTGAATCCAACTCTCTGCTCAAAGCAGGTCCGATAAGCCTTGCTAGTTTAAGAACTATCATGCCAAATGTTGAATATCTCTAAGGATAGGTATTCTACAACCTTTTTGGGCGACCTGATGCAGTGTTAGACCATCCTCAGAGTGAAAACATTTTGTGTGGTATCTAAATGGAATTCCCTGTACTGTCAAGTACTTCTGACGGGATAGCCTCTAGCACAAACCTCTGGAAGATGTCACTTGTAACCAGCTACATGCTGGACCTATGCCACTGTCATAATCCCTAGAGATTGGTAGTCCAATGAATTTTCCACATACCTGATTCATTGACTTAATGAGACCAGATATTAATAGTGTGGCCATTGGCATGCTATGGGTCAATGTCTAAGGCCTTACTAATCAAGGCATGACAGCCACTGCTCTTCCAATGTCCAGAGCACTAATCAAGTCACTATAGAAGGCAACCAGGTTAGGCAGGCCTGATTTACCCTTCATAAAGTCTTGCTGGCTGTTCTAATCCACCTTCTTGTCTTCCATGTGGAGATGGTTTCCAGGAATATTTGCTCAATGACTTTCCTAAGAACTGAGCATGAGTTTAGGGTGATTGGTTGTGTGTAGTTCCTGGATCCTCCTTCTTGCCCTTGTGCTACTGGGCAATACTGTTGTTAATGGAAGTGTGCTCTGTTACCATCTGACTGAAAATACTGCAAGAATTTTCCTGTGAGAGGAAGTCCTAACTCATGAAACTCCATTATAAAGGGGTATCTTAAATCCAAAAAACTCCACCTCTCCATACAGCAATGTAGCTCTAAACCCTATAGATGTATCCAAATTATTTGTGAAGGTTAGACAACAAAGACCTGCTAGTCTTTCTATTATAGGACTGGCTCAATAATGGTTTAGTGAACTTCATTCACAACAATTTGGTATTTTATTTATAAATGAATATATTTATATTTCATATAAATGATTATATAGATTTTATATATAATTTTCTTGTGAGTGTGAAACTAAAGTAAGTAAGAGGAGTAAAAGGGAAAATAAAAAGGATTGAAAGGTCTTCTGGACAAAGATAACACAAGCCAAATTTGTAGACGAAACCTGTTTTCAGTACAATGTTTTTTCTTAAAATAAGTTGAAGCTCTGTCTAGTCTATGTAGAGAATTGCCTCTAAATAATTAGAGAATTTCTAAGAAAGAAGACTAAAAGAAAAGAAGAATAACTTGTATTTATCAAGAGTGATAAACACTCATGACAGCAATGATTTAACTATTCATTGCAAGATACTGATAACTAATAACAGCAAGAAAACTCAAGGCTAAAGTTACATAAACAAAGTTTAATACTAAATTTAGGAAAAAATATATGACTTGCATACCACAGCCATTTTCATTTTCCCCATTTCTAAGAAAATACTGATTGCAGTAGATGCATTTATTATAGAAGATCATTTTCAAACAGAAGCTTTACTGGTAAGCTTAAAGGTTTGCAGAGTGGATAAAACTGTTTGCTCTACTTCCAGCAACTCGCTTGAAACATGTTCAGTAAATGTATAGCTGTCACTGTGAATATATCTTGCATTCCGATCAGAACCTGAGGCAGGGAAAATTCCCTCTCATATTACGGCTTATTGGCATAGCCCATCCTTTTCAGTACTTAGGACTGAAATTACTGGCCTAAGAGAAACCACTGAAAGGATAATTGTTCAATAGGCCAGTCAACCTACAATATGTCAGGAATGTACTTCTAAAATTAATTTTACTTTGTCCTATAAGTAGTTAACCTTTCATGAGAGAAATGTTTGAATCTCACTTGACTTACTCCTCATTTACTTGATGAAAAACAGGAACATGTAGGAATTTGTAAATCTGTGCAAGGGCAAGTGGTACTGCTGTAAAAGTAGGGTTGAGAAACAGAACAGTGGCAGTACCCATCAAATGTAACCCCCATGGCAATTCACTCAAATAATATAATGATTGTAAATCTCTGAATATGCTATTGACAAATCAGATGCTGCTTTTATGTCTTATGCCCCCATTTGAAAAAAAAATATATTGAAAAATGCAGAGAATATAGACATAATTTAAGTGAAAAATGCCTGAAGAGTAGAAAAAGATCAACAGGTGTAAGTAAATAAAACGATGAACACATGACTTTTCTTTTTTCTTCTCATAACATCCTATCAAGAAAATGTCAGATTTTAAAGAGATCTTGAGCTTAAGAGACTGAAAACATATAAAGAACTTAAACTTCAGATGTAAATACTGGCAAATCCAAGCTAAAGTAACTGTGCTAAAAAAACCAAAACACAACACAGAGTAATAAAGATAAAACAGATTAAGCTAATAAAGATGAATGATCATTAAGTAGAAGTATGATTTGGGATACTGAAAGTTTTTAATTACTTAACTAGCTTCTTTAGTTTTCAATTCAATCTTAGAAGGAGAAATACATTTAACACAAGCTTAGTCCATAGGTTACAATGTAGAATAACGCAGATAAAACAACAATCACAGCATATGTATCAAGATACATGGCAGATTTTCAAGGCAAGATGTGGAAGTAAAAAAAAAATGGAACAAATTTGAAATTTGTTTAGCAAAACAGGCTATGTTAGGCTTAGTGTATTAAATAACTTCTTTTTTTCTTTTAGAAAGGAGAAATAACAGGGATCTTGCCAATCTCTATAAAGAAGTACAGAAATAGTTAAGGATGGAAAGCACTTCTAGCATCATCTGGTCCAGAGGCAGATAGTTTCATTTAGATGGAGTTGCTCAAAGACTTTGGTGAAATTTTTAATAAAATCCCACTTGCAGAAGATTGAGAGGATGAAGTCTGTAAATTGACTCTAAGTATGGATCTTACTACAGAGATAGTAACAATAGGCAATGATGAAGAGGAATCTCTAAGATGAGAGGGGCATTCCTCTGGGATGAACCAGAGGATCTGTATTCTCTAATATCTTAATTCATGAGAGCATGCTATAGAAATTTGTCCATGACATGAAGTTCAGAGGCATTACAAACAACTGAAATAGTGTGTACCCTTAATGAATGAAGTGGTAGAATGCATTTAATAGCAGAAAAGGCACATGGTGTAATAGAATATCATGGGACTAATAAAAGCATTTTTACAATGAACTGCAAATTACTTGCAAATATACAGAGAAAATTCTGATTATTTCACAGGACTGTGAGCCACCTATATGATGCAGCCGTGAAAAATGTAATAATGGGGAAAGCTGCTGTTAGTTATTTGCTGATGGCTTACTAGATGAAGATGATGGCTCAAGAAAAAAGTGCTAAAATTATTAACATACAGTAAGATCCAGAATGAACAGCTAGCTACAAGGATTTGAATAACCATTTCAAACCGTTTGATTTCATACTGGATCATATCAAGTACATAAGTGTTCTTGATAAGGGCAATCTTTTTGATTGGGTAAAACTAATTAAAAAATGAAAAAATGTCCAATATGTATGGTGTCTCAAGCTGCTCATATACTCGGAGGTCAACAGCTGTAATGCAGGATAGTGAGTAGAAAATAGCAGGGGAAAAGTTTCACAAAAACATCCACAAAAGACATTAAAACATGATTAGAATAGCTGCTCTATTGGTACATGAGAGATTTCTTCAGGAATAATGAAGAGCTTGTGAGATATGATCCAGTTTAATTTGGATTGTACTTAAACCTGTGGGGCTGTATCAGATTTCTCTGTATTGAGTAGCAGTGAATGAAAATGAAATCCATGCAGAGTGGAATGGCTGTGCACTGTATTCAGAAGAATTTGCTTACCTTAGACACTGGCAAATGTAATTATAAAAATATCCCAACAGAAAACAGAGGATATGCATAGATCACAGGAGCTTTGGATCAGGCATAAGGGACTAGTTTTACAGAAGGTAGAAAAGCAGATAAATGGTATAACAACACCAATTGGGAGCACAGACTGTTTGTACAGCTTCATCTAGGAATGTTTCCATCTTAGATCTTCTGCTTCTGTGCTGAATGGGGCTTAATTACACAGGAGTGTTTGGCCCGATGCTGTCGATACATGCTGCCTCTGGCAGCACAATGGCTCCACTCTGCATCAGAGGGAAAGATGCCCCTTCATCCCACTCCCTGCTACCTGGGATTTTCCTTGGACTTCCTTCAGCTAAACACTCTGTAGCTCTGATCCTATTTAGCCTTTGTGATCAGAGAAGATCACAGCCTGAAGTGGTTCAAATAGCTTCAGATCCCAGTGTAAATACAAGTGTGGCAACAGGGTGAAAGCTGATAGCAAACATTTCCGGTACATGCTTTTGGTCTCCTCTTTTATTAATAAAACCAAAATATGCATGCACAACCCCTGAAAATATCTTCCTCTTACACCCACAAAATACTTCTTTCCTCAAAAATTCCCTCTGTTACCAATCTGGAGAAACTGCTGCAGGCATTAATACCACCAAAACAAACAAATGAAAATCCCAACCCCCTCTCCCTTCAAAAAACCCCAAACAAACCAAGTAAAAAACCACTAGAAAGCAAAAACCCAAACAAACTGGAAAAGCAGAAATCCTGCTAACAGAGGAAGGACTGTCATTGCCATTTACAGAGTGCAAGATACATAACACATATGAAACTATTGCACAGTTCTCCAACAGATAAGAAAACTTCAGATGGGAATACATCTTCAAGAGTTATACTTGTTGTTGAGGGGAATTCACAATACTGCTGGGCAATGAATTAGAACAACACTGTTGAGTTCAGTTACCCTTCTCTGAGAAAGAAAACTAAGTAAAACTGTTATGACTCATAAATAATTAATTTTTATAGAAGAGTGGCTTGATTTTAAAATTAAATCCACAAAGCTGAAATTCTATTAATAAGTTAAAATGCTATCTCCCTTCCAGAAATGACTGGACATTTTCTGGTGGGACATGCTTTAAGTCAGGAAGTTCAGATTCACTAAATCGAAACATGTTGATGTCAAAACTGGGCAGATTTCTGATGGGGAAAAAAATACCCTGGCTTTCTGCCAGCTTGCCTGATTGCCTCCATCACTGTATGGCTTCTTTCCCTGACAGAGAGTTTTGGAGCTAGACCTCTATATGTGCCTATTCTCTTGCATTTAATAGCATCAGCCCCTCCTCTGCCATTTCAGCTTCAGGCTTGCCATTAAAGAAAGCGGAGTGCTCACTTAGCAAATAATCTAGAAAAGCAGTCAGCCAAGGAGATTTGCTCTCAGCAACCTGGCAGTCAAAGCACCTGAGTGTTTATTGAACTGGGAGCCAGAGAGCCTTCAGAATTAACAGAGAGATCAAGAAACCAGAAAAACAGGGTGTGAATTACCAGCACAGTCCCAAATCTATTGCTCTTCATAGACCACTTTGTGTACTGCAGAGGTGGGAAATGTGCAAGTTCAAAACACATCTTTGCACTAAAATTTCAGACCCCTCAGCTGTCTGCCTGAGATTTCTAGGCAACTTCTAAGCTTCAGAAACTAAATTTTAAGAAAAAAACCTGCCATGATTCATGCTGAAATCACAAGCATTGTCTTTTAAGCAAGGAATACAGTAAAAGGTTGTGTTTGTTACAGGAATCACTGTGGTGTCTCAGACCCATGGTTCAATGAGAATGAAAAACGGTGCCTGAATTCATGGGAGCATGAGAAGCCACACTAGAGAAATGCATTATAATCTATTTCTATGAACATATAAGTCTCATTTATGTTAATTTAAAATGACATTAAACTGTGATATAAAAAGCTTAATTTGCATTAGCTATTATATCTTTCAATGATAGTGGATGCTAATCTTCCCAATTGTATTGTTTGAAAGTCTCTTAATTGGTAAGATTTATAGTACAAAATTGAAAAAAAAGATTTTATTTTTATTGCCTTTGAATTTTTTTTACATATTTATTTTATCATTAAGTAGAGTGACCAATTAAAAAAATAAAATCAGTCTCAGATGACAATTCCATCACTATCATTAACAAGATCTTGACTGAAATTTGTAGACTGAATCTGGACAGTACCATGAAAAAAGTAATTTTTCAAAACTGAAGTACAATCAAACTCATCCCATCCTTGTTAATCAAAATATCCAATATCAGGATTTACTTTCTATTTAACAAAACTAAAAACATATTTGGTAGTATGTGCATAGTGTGATTTGTCATGTCTGAGTCAAGTAGACTCTAAAATCTAACTTTACCAGTGGATATAATTTAATAGCCCCACTCCTGTACAGCAGAAGACAAGGGATTCACAACCTTTCTGTGAATGTGAGGGAAGTAACAATTGCTCAGTCTAAATGAAAATTTTGCTGATATTTTAGGTCTACTCTTAAATTCAAAACAACTCAGTATTTCATGTGTTTAGCCCCACTTTTAAAGCCTGCATCTCATTTTTAGTGTGGTTACATTATATGTACTTATATGTAGCTATTGCTTTAGCAGAAAACCAGCCAAGAAGAGTCTAAGAATGGTTTAACTTAAAATATTCAAAAGCCTGAATTAAAGACAGTATTTTTAAAATGCTTTCTTAGGATTCAATAGAAAAGTGAAGCTATGGAGTTAAAATTTACTTGATATTCATTTTTGTAAGTAAATGTGTGGTAGTTGTGTTGTCTTCAGGAAAGAGAACACAAGTATATAATGAGCTAAATAATGAGTTATTGCCTTTTTTTACACTGACTTTGGAGAAATGTAAAAGTTCTACTTGGTGCTTTCTCCTTTAAATTACAAATTTACTAGCTAACAGGGCACAGAATGGAACATCACCAAGGCTTGTCTGATTTAACTTATATTTCACCAGTGAAACCTCAGTCTGACAGATGAAGTGATTTGGGGATAAAGGAATCTTTTTCATAACAGACTTCTTCAGAAATCAAGATATATCAAGTTGATATTATCGACTTTAGTGTTCAGAAATTGGGAGGCTCCATCAGTAAGGGAATAACCCTCCAATCTGTTAGGATATAATCCTTATAGCAATAACTCACAGCTATGTGCATGGGTTCATTTTGTTTCACAAGAAATCAAGCAAAGACACAGAGCTGATTTGCAATTCATTTTGAGTAGTCATCTCTCCTGAAAGTACAACCCAATATAAAAATCTTGCTTCTGGAATGCAGTCCTGCCATGACTCAGACTGGAGGAATTCCCCTCTTGACCCCCAGGCAAACCACACTGGATATTGATTCTGTTCAGCCATCTCCCTGGTAATCTTCAAAATCATGCTTGCATGAGTTCCAGTTGTTGCCTGAAATGTCCTCTCCTGGATGTGAGTTTCTGGTTTGGTGAATTCCCTGAAATAGACTGTTCAGTGGTCTGGACTTTGTATCTTCCTTCCCATCACAGTCTTTCAGTACACAAAACAGTTTCTGGGTATCTGTGTGCAAGGAGCTCTGTGATAAGCTTCCTTTTTACTATTCAGTAAAAATGCTTTACTGCAAATTGTGCTTACACTAAAGAAATCAAGCATGAGGTACAGTTAGATATTATCACCTTTACTGTTCAATTTAGTATCAGTGGGACAAGCTGTGAGATAAACTGTAATGGAAAACGAGGGAAAAAGGTTGTGCAGAGAATGATTTTTGGGAATATATATTTTGTAGAAGTTTTCAGGAAAATGACCCATTTTCCTCTAGGCTAGCTGAAAAATGGTATGAACTCTTTACTCAGGAAAACCTGCTCACTGAAGGCTGTGATCTATGTGAGAGATAAGCATGGTCTGGAATGACGTGCAAGCAGAAGTCTACATGCAGAATGTGGAAATTCTGCAACAGTTACCACAAAAGATAATGATCTCATCAGATGTTTGGTAGGATTAGGATTTGTCAGCATTTACTTGTGAAATTTTTGGAGAAACCAAGGTAATAGAAAGTGGAAGCAATGATATAGCAGCTGGCACTGATTCATTTAAGTCGATCTACTTGGAAAATTAATTCAGGCTGAGCTATGATATAAAACAGTGATTGCAAATTAACTGCTTTTGACCTCCTGAGCCAGTTAACCATGCAGAACTTTAGATATTCACACTGAATTCTTTATTTAGAATTCCTTTAATAATCAGTTTGATTTCTGGTATATGATTCATCTTATTCTAAAGGTAAGAATCTAAATTAGGGCATATAAATCACGTCCGCTGGGCGTCTCTATCTTCCTATTTGACTGTAAAGATGACTGGTTTGATTATAAACATCTCAGCTGTAGATGTCTGAAGCTAAATGAAATGAATCACATCCTCTGACTTCAAAATAAGGGTCTTTATTCCAAATTACACACTTCAGAATTGAGAATATGGGCATCAACACAAGAAGTCAATCATAAATTCCAAATTAACCTCCCACGTTAAGGGAGGTCTTTTCATTGAGTTAAGGTCTTTTCACTGAGTTGATAGCATGCTTCTTATGTTAAGAGGCAAGATGAGACCCTGTGCAGTCATGGTTTCAAGGCTGCATTTAATCCATTACTACAGTTTATGTTGCGTAAAGGCATGAAACACTATGATAAAAAAAAAAAAGTAAAATACCCATAATTAATATAGTCATATTCAGCTGGCAGTATATCTAGTCAGGCTGAACAAGATAGTATCTACTCTAATTTGCCACTTCCCAACATTCATAAATTCCTACTAAATTGCCTTACTGTGAAACATTGCTGCTTTTCTTGATTGATAATGGGAGTTCAGAGAAAATGTGATTTACTGACTTGAAAAATAAGCTTTCTTTGATGAACTAGATTCCTACTTATCTTCTTGTTCCATTTATTGGCTAGAAATTTTGGTAACAGCTTTTCCTCACAGTATTTAACAAATGGTGGTTTTGTATCATAAGATGAGAGATTGCCTGTTTGTGCCACAGTGAATGTATGGGGTGGTTGTGAGCAGCTGTGCTTGGCAGAAAAAGGCCCTGGTGGTCGTGGTGGTCACCAGTTAAACATAAGCCAACGTGACCTTTTGGCAAAGGCAAACATCCTCATGGGCTGCATTAAACAGTCCACTATCACCAGGTTGAAGAAGGTGGTCCCTCACCTTATTCAGCACTGGTGAGGCAGCAACTGGAGTACAATGTCCAGTTCTGGGCTCACCAGTGCAAAAAACCACCATGGACATGCTGGGCAGAGTCCAGTGAAAGACATGAAGATGACTGAGGGAGTGAACCACCTCTCCTGTGAGGGAAAACTAGGACTTTTCATCATGGAGAAATCTCAGGAGGATCTTATCACAAAATCACAGAATCATCAAGGCTGGAAGAGACCATACACCTATAATGATTAAAGCTGATTTTTTTCTAAATGTCTTTCAAGATCCTCTAAATTAAGAGGAAAAACCTTTCCATTTTAATGTCTTTTATGTGTCATAATTGAAGAATTAAAAACTATGATAGATCCTTTACCAGCTCCACTGTCCTGTCTGCTCATTGTTTGTTCTGATTTTGAAAGTTGAGGATGAGACTTGTGTGATAGCCTAAATGTTATCTGTGACCTTTATGGTCTTTACACAGACCCATTGGTAGGAAAAGACCATTATGATTCCCATGGCACTTATCACTGAGATAACTGAGTTTATAAAGTGAATGATGAATGACTTTCCTGCTAAATAAGAGCTCTAAATAGTTTCCTTTCCTGAAATCTAATCCTTTGATCTATATTCCATGCATAAAAGCTGAAAATGAAAATTAGAAAAAAAATCCCCAAAGCCAAACCCAAACCTCTTAAAATCCATAGCCCAAAAGGAGGCATTTTACTTCAACTGAAATTAGATTTCTTTATCCCTTTTAGGGATAGGGACATGTAATATGTTCTAAGGGTCTAATATTAAAAACTACTACACTCTTAATTGAGCAGTTTTAATGCCTTCCTGTTATCTGTTCCTTAATCTGTTTAAAAACCCTTGAAAGAAAATTAAGACTCTGACTGCTTTGATAACTGCTTCAGGGATATGAGAAAACAGTAATCTTCCTCACTATCTCTCATACATAATTCTATGTTTTTCAGTCTGATCAGCAACCAAAGTCTACTGATATATGATTTACATTGTATGAGATATGACCTCTCTCCTGAAGCATGTGTATTTGAGAGTATTTATTTTACTAATTCAAGAATCCAGCTCACATCTATATGAAGCTTGATAAACTTCTGTTGTGCGGTATGGAGGGAAGATGTGTGGCTGGAGCATAGACAAAGGTGTATGAGGCAATGGAAATGGCAGAGAGATTTTATCTCACTGGGATCTATAATGAAAAATGTTGTTTCCTCTAAAATTCTCCAAATCATCTTCTCAGCTAACATTATCCTCTGGGTGACTATCATTATCCATGCCCTTGTATATATTCTCCCATACAGCTGGCTCCTGGGTAACTGTACAGTCCATCTGTGAGGTCTATGCTAATGATTTGGTAATGCACAAACACAATTTTTTTACAGGAATTGCCAATACACATGACCGATTCCCTCAGTGGAAGGTCTGAGGAATAAAGTCTGTCTCACACCTAGCATGTTAAAGCATACACAGAGAGTTAAATAGAACTTCAAAGTGTGTATGGAGGAAAACAACCAGTGTAATTATCCATCTGTTGATAGAAAGACTTGGAAAGTCTTAAACTGCTGACAGGGCAATTAATGAATAGTCATTTGACTGTTATTATTATTTCAGGTCTTTATCTTTTCCTCTTCTGTAGGAAGATGTCATTCATAAGTCTCTCATATTTTTTTTTCTTCCCTTACCATTAGGCAATTTCTTTTTTGTTATCCCAAACTTCAGTCTATTAACGTCAGAGGATGGCTTGTTTCAGTGGAAATAAACCCTCAACCTTCAAAACAAGAAGACATCATAGGGTGTGATACAAGAACAAGGTTAGAGAATATTACAGCAGCATCAAAGGGTAAGATATTTTGGCAAGAGCACTAACTACCTGTGTTTGTGAAAACAGTGAGTTCAATTAATGTGATTCAACCAAATACCACCACGCAAACACCCAGCTTGCAAAAGTGTATGATAATAGATATGGATATCACTATTTGTGTACTGTTTGTATTGTGGCATCACCCAAAATATGCTAGGAACGTAGAGGGGTATATTCTGTGCTTCAGGGGGTTTTAGCTTGAGTGACAGATACGGCACAACAATAAAGAGCTAGAACCACAGGTGGAGGAAACAACAGGATGGGAAGAACATAATTGCAAAGGGAAGTTAGGTAAATCCATGACTGTTTGTGCAGACACGCTGTTCTCTAGTGTATATGGTATTTATAGGGATTTTATCATGACGGTTAAAAGCCGAGTTTATCATAACAAAGCCTGTGGTTTAGATGTGAGTCTGAGGGGTTCAGGGTACTCAATCTGCTCAAAACCAGACAGTGCAATGGGAAAGGAGATTACAGAGCAGCACACTAATGAAGACACTTAGACATGAGAGGTCCAACTGCGAGAGACTTTTTGTCAGACAAGGCAGGGTACCTATTTTACTCACAGGGACATGACCTGGATATAGATCCTTTCAGAGTGGTACTTGTTCTCTCTCTCTTTCTTTCTGTAGATCTACTATTCCTGTATTTGCCAGCCAGAGCCTTTACAATGCTTTCTAAATGAAGTTCAGCTTTCTTGCCAGTTTCTTTCTGCAAAGTTTAAGCTTAATGTTCAAGTACACTTCTCCACAGGTTCAGAGAGACTTTCTGTATGCATTTTTGTTACAACATTGCTTTTGTTTTTCTGTTCTTCCCCAAGAGATTTTGAAGGTATTCTTCCCATGTACCTTAGGTTTCTAAAATTCCCAGTCTCCCTGAATCCTGGCTCTCTCTGTGGTATGGTATTGAAAGATGAAAAATATGACACTTTCCTTTGGTTCTTCAGGCTTAATACATGGGATTTCCTTCTGACAGATATAGAAGATGTGTAAATATTATTGTTAAATTTTCCCTGTGTGAAACTGAAGGCAAGTGTGGTATCTGGCACACCTGAAACATGTAAGCCTGAATCAGAATTTTGGAATGTCAAATTCTAAACTCCTACATAAAACCAAGGCTTTAACTTCTGTTCAGTTTTATGACTTCACTGTGAAGTCTTTTGTCCTACCTGTCTCCTCTCTTTTCATCCAGGTATCTTCCAAAGGAAGACCCTATGCTGGCATAGTTATGAGCAAAGAATACCACAATGACTTGAGGAAATGTCTAGGAGATTAATTTCCATTTGAGAATATTTTGGCTGATCCTCATTTCCTAAGAAACACCCTCTGCTGAGGTAATTTCTTGTTTTAAAAATGAAATTCATTATAAAAAGAACAAATCCAAGATAACACAAATAGTGATTCCTGGGTTTAATCATATGCCTTCTTCAGTTTTTAAGAAATAACATTCAGCTTTGTTCCATGATGATTTATTTTGCTAATTATGCTTGTTCTTGATACTTGTCAAAAAAGAAGTAATGAGATATCAAGAACTAGTATTTGCTGCTAAATAGATTTGTAAACCCAAGCTTATGGTTAACTTAAGATTATAAACAATCACATATTTTTCATGTTAAAAACTAAATGCAAAAATAATTGTTTTTCAGGATGAGTGCTAGGAGAGCAAATCTGTTATTTCTGATCTGATGGTTGTCTACATTTTTTTTTTCTCAGCTCTTTGAAAAACTCTCTGAGGAGACACCATCAGAAGTTTCCTATTTGCTTAGGAATCAATCCAAGTGTAAAGGTTTCCACTATGTTAGATGTTGATTTCATTAGAGATTCCCTTACAGGATTTTGCTATGCATTTGAACAGAGCAGTAAAGCAACAAAACAAAACAAAATGCTCCAGGATTCATATAATTCAGTAGTTGTTTGTTGTTCCACCTGCAGTATAAAATAGGCACAATTTTTGTCCACATACTTTAAACTTTCTGAAATTTTGATAAATTTAATAGTTGTGGTGGGTTGATCTTGACTGGCTGCCAGGTGCCTACCAACCAATTCTATCACTCCCCTTTCTCAATAGGAGAGGGCAGAAAATATGATGAAAATCTTGGGTGTTGAGATAGTGATGGGGAGATCTCTTACTAATTTCAACCACAGGCAAAACAAACTCAACTTTGAGAAATAATTTAATTTATTGCCAAATAATTGTAACAGATTAGGATAGTGAGAGATAAGGACAAAAAGTAAAAGTAACTGCCCTGTCTCAAGATGGGGTTTCCTCATGGGATACATGCCTTCAAGACCTGCTCCAGTGTGAGTCCTTTCCACAGGTGACAGTCCTTCAGGAATGGACTTCTCCAGCCTGAGTCCTCCAATGGGTCACAGGTCCTGCCAAAAAACCTGCCCCTGTGTTGGCTCTTCTTCACGGGACCCAGTTCCTGCCATGAGTCTTCTCCAGAGTGGGGTCTCCATCTTCCTTCAGGAAACATTCAGCTGTTCCAGTGTGGGGTCCTTCATGGGTTGCTGGTGGATCTTTGTTCCACAGCAGATCTCCATGGGCAGCAGGGGGACAGCCTGGCACCATGGGCTGCAGGACAATCTTTGCCCCGGCTCCTGGAGCACCTCCTCCCTCTCCTTCTGCACTGAGCTTACTGCCTGCAGGGCTGCTTCACTCACATTTTCTCATTCCTCTGTCCCAGCTGCTCTGTGGTGATTTTTACCCTTTCTGAAATACATTATTGCAGAAGTGCTGTCAATGGACTCAGCCTTGGCCTGGCTTTGGCCAGTGGCAGGTCCGTCCTGGAGAAGGTTAAAACTGACTTTGTTAAACATGGAGGCAGCTTCTTGTGCCTTTTCGCAGGAGCCACCCCTGCAGTCCCCTGCCTTCCAAAATCTTGCCATGTAAACCCAATACAATAACATATCTGTACCCTAGTTTTTATTAGCTAGAAGAGATGATATAGCTGAAAAGTCATTCTAAAGGAAAGCTCTGCCTTAATCAGATATTTAAAATTGTTACCTAAGAATTTTGACCTGCGTTTAAGATTGACATAGAAATAGATGTAAATATTTTGATTTTCCAGAAACATATAGAAGAGGCAGGTGAAGAGTTTTGAGCTTTCTGGCAACTTCAGAACCTTCCAAATCTAGATTTTTCTAAGGGAATCTCCACTTGGTGGAAAGGTGTTTCTCAACTGCAGTACTTGATCCAAGTATCACTGTCATCCCATAGACATGCAGGATCCTTGTTTATCCCATTTGACAGCACTTTACAATAGTGCTTTGTCAGAAAAATTCTATATATTCTTTATCCTTATACTTTATCCTTACCCTTGACACTGAAAAGGTAAAAATAAGGGAACCATGTCTTGCTTACTGTTATCTATAGCTTCATAGGAAGGAAAAATATATAAATTTCAGAAATAGTATACTGGTCTTAATGTTGTCTGTTACATGATTCTATAGATTTGTGTGTCTATGGATGCATACACACATATATATGTATACCCACAGAGACTTGTAGACATACACATAGAAAAACAGAACTCCACTTTTTGTGTTTTTAAAATATAACACTCATTATACCTAGAAAAAAGAAAAATCCTGTTTAAAAGTCTACCCATGTAACATTTAGTGTTATTTTGTACATCCCATTTTACAAGGTGACTTTGAAGCAATTTTATTGGGCAGAGATTTTACATTTTAAGTGCATACAGCTCACAATCAGAAGACACATTTTACATTTTTATGTGGGCACAGAATCCCTAATGTAACAGCTAGTATGATTGGTAAATTATTTCTTGATGCTGTATATGCCAAGCTACAGACATATAAATGCAAAGTGTGTACACATTCTGTTAAAAACATTTTCATTACTGAATGTAAATTGCATTATTTGTCCAATGCTCATTCTTCAGCTTTTGTGCAAAGATCAAGCAAATCCAGACTCCTTTTCCCAACTATGTCCTTTTAAATTGGACACGTTTTAAAGTGCAGCATTTTATACTGAAAATTGCTATTCTAGAAGAAATTATGAAGAAAGCATAAGGGATTATTTGATTTTACTGTTAAGGAGCTGGCAATAAAGGTAAAGAATCTTGCTGCTGTGAAATGTTTCTGAGTTGTGTTTGTTAAGCTTTTCCTGAAAGTAGTTTACATTAGGTATGACTACCCCTTCTCTCTTTCTGCACTCACGCTCTCAGAGCCTTTCAATTTTAACTTGTTTATGCCATCAGTCTCTCTCGCAGTATAGTGTTCCTCAAACCCATTTTTATAGTGGCCTTTAAGCTGTATTGTACACTTCCAAGGAAATCTATGTTGGGCATGAGGTACAGGTTCTCTGATGGGGTTTGTGAGCGATAGCTCCATGTTGTTCCCTGAGCCAGACTCCTTTCATGATGTTCAGTGTCATGGAGAGCTTTGTGAAGGAATGGGACTGGCTTACCTAACTTTCCAGATGGGAGCAGAAGATTTGCACATGGGAGGTATGTCAGTTATACATCATTTAAAATCCTTTCTTTGAATCACTGTGTTAGTTTGTCACAGCTATTGACAGCTGCTATCTGATCAGTCTGCTAGTGCCAGTAGTATCTTGGCAACAGCACAAAAATAGCTTTCCCCCCTTGTGAGTAAGACCAGTCTTCACTGACAAACTGAAACATGCTAAAGACAAAATAAACTGATATTTTGGGCCAGATTTACAGCCTTGTATCTGTGATGCAGACAATTACTCTATTGTCCAAACACTGATGGATGGTTCCTCCAGAATGGAAGAAAACAGCTTCAAGATGCTGTGTTTTTCCCTGTGCCTTTTTTGTTAGGTAAGGGTGTAAGAGGAGGCTGTTCTGCAGGGGAACCCAATGCAGCAGGATGAGATTTAAGCTAGCTGCTCATGGCTGGCTCCAGATAGGAGAAAGCATCATCAGCTAAGCCCTGGCTGGCTTGGGAGGTTTTCAAGAATAAACTGGGAGAGCTCTAGCAGAGGCTCCCCAGTCCTCCTTTTTGGACATCTTCTAAGGTGAGGGGTTCTCTCCAGTCCCTACCTGTGGGATAGAATCACCCTGGCTACTCTCTGGTGGGGGAAATATCTGTGGTGGCCTCTGTCTCCTTCTTTAGGGTCTTTCCTTTGCAGCTTTTTAGTGTGGGATTGCCATAAGTATTGTTACTCCTGCAAGTATTCAGAGTACCCAACCTACCTGAAGCATCTGGAAAGATTCAGCCTTCCCGTATGTGCTCCACACAGGGAAGACACACAGTCTGGGAAGTCCAGACCCTATGATGGTCTCCTGCTCTCCTGCCCAGGCCCCTGTCCCTAAGGAGGCAGGTGTGTGGCATTGGTTGCTTAACCACAAATTTTCCCATCATTTCCTGACCACCTCAATCCATCACATCCTTAGCTGGGTGAGTGCCATGTCTGCTGTGATCAGATTATTCCTTTGCCTCCACAAACTGACAGTCACACAAGTGGGAACACACTGAGGCACAGTCCCTACCCACGCTGGTGAGAGAGATGATCAAGAGCTCTGTTTTTGCTCTTTATATCCCTGGGGCCGTAAATTTGGGACTCACTTCTCCAGAAAAAAAGTGTAGTATCTTGAGTGGACTTGCATAAAACACTGGAAAAAGCCTGGTCTTTCAACTGTTAAGGCAACAAGGTATAACTGAAAGTCAGAATTTACTGTATGCAATGAATTTATCTTAAAGCTGTGAACCAATTAACCTTAATTACAATTTGATTTCATATCATAGTGATTATATGTTGCCTAACCCAAGGGAAAGGCACACCTTTATTTTTCTCATGGGATAAAAGATTTAGGTCTCTGGACTTCTGTGAGAGATGAACTACTGTCACACACCTTTCTTTCGTGGGACTAGGGATGTCTAAATATATGAAAATGTTCTCAGAAATATCTACATATAGATCTGCTTTTTTTCAAAATTTACCCTCCTTGACATGACTATCTTGCTTCAACCATGAAACCTCAATTAGGTCTTGCCAGGCATCCTGCTGAGAGCTTGCATATACATTCATTATGTTTTCTTAACTCTAATCAAATCTGGATGGCAAACCAAAACTGCATATAACATTCAGCTTATTTTCCCTTTGACTCTAATTTTAATTCTAATGTCTGAATAAATTCTGTGCCTGAGACTCACAAGTGGAATACTCTGTAGAGAGGTTTTAAAAATGGTATCAGCTGATTCATTTAAAATCAGACTGGACCAAACTCTTAGGAGCATACTTTAGGGAACTATCTTGCATTTGGGATGACTAAGAATGACCTCCAGATCTTTTCTATATCAGCTTTTTACTATTCTTTGATTTCCCATGTTCACTGTCCTAGTTTTTCAGGCACAAGAAAATATATTTTTTTTAAAAGCTAAAATAAAGCATTTCTACCTTTTTCTTCTTTTTTTTTTTATTTATTTTTTTTACTTCTTAATATGTTTTGTTCACTTTACGAAAAGAAATTTCATCCATGTAAAGAAAGTCTATTTGCTTCCTGTGTTAAATTCTTCAGATTTAAAAATAGTAGTTCCCCAATGTGTGTTTTTTCCTTTTGTCTTGTTTGGCAGATTTATTCCAAACATAAACATTACTATGGGTATTAAATTATTTTGTTATTTCTTAAGAAAAAACCCAGGATGCATATAATAACTTTTCACTAATGGATCCAAAGACTGAGGAAAATTGGGTGCTAAGAAATCTTATTTCCTGACTGACGTTACTCATTACCAGTACTGTAAAGATATAAAATCACTCTACAAAGAGTGATTCTGTTTGATGTATCGTTATTTCTCTTTATACTTATAAACATATACATGGCAGTGACCCTTCTAAAACTAAGCTGAAAAAACATTTCTCACGGTGAGCATAATTCGCAAACTGGTGACATTGTAAATATGTTCAGGTTTTAATTTATGTTGATTTTAGCATTATCTGTAATTGCTTCCCCAGAGGGCAAAGTTTATCTCAAATTGAGTTCAAATGTAAAAAATGAGGAAAAAGTCAACAAGGAAACTGTGACCCTAGGCCTTATTTCTATTCTTGTTGAAGTCAGCAGAAAAAGACCGGAATGGGATCTTTGTGTTCCAAGAACATGCAAAACAGTCCAACTGGTGAGTTAGGCAGACCTATGTGGTTTCAGTATTCTTGCCTTTCTCCCAGATACTGAATTCAGAATGTAATGAGAGAACAAACAAATTCCCCCACAAAATATAAATGTACAAAGAATATTACTAAACTCTTTCATGTATGTTTTATTCCTAGGCCAAATTAGCCCTGCTACCTTTGATGTCCAAAAGCACCAGCCACTTTAAGACATGTAACTGCTGAACATGCTTAGATTAACTTGCTCCCTTGTATTGCCAACTGGCTCACTCCTAGCAAAAGCAGCCAGTCCTCTTGAAAACTAGCCAGATGGCCATGCTACCACAGCATAATAAGATAAGGCTTAGAGCTGTGGTCCCAGGACCCTATATGCGCCAAATTTATGGGCTACTTCCACTGTTGCCATAGTATGTGCCGTGTCTCTGAAGGGGAGAAGCCTCAGAAGCTTCTGTGCTCTTGGCAAGCTGATGAGACTCCTAATGGTAAATGTTAGAATTTAGGTTTATGTCTTCTATTAGTTCAGACATTCACCACACAGCTAAATTCTTATGCTGAACTTTACCCTTTCTGCTTGAATATTTATTTGGTGGTAAAGAGTTGTGTGGCGCATACACACAGATACCATGGCATGCAGTGTTATCCTGTTCTCCCTTTGTTCTGCTAATATGTTCCAGGTCTGTTTAAAGGCTACAGTCAGCCCAGTGCAGAGCTAAAGAGAACATGAGAGTTTTTATCCACTAAACATCCCTAAGAACAAAGTCCATGGTGTGTTTATGTATTTTCAGGACACTGCTTCTGTTCACTAAAATGTAATGTGAGGCACAAATAGCAGGGTCTTTCTTCTTTCTCAAAAAAAAAAACAAAACAAAAAAAACAAAAAAAACCCTTCCAAAGATCAGTAGATGAATACTAAGGTTCAAACTATCAGCTTTACTACATTGTTACATTGTATCCTTATTTTCTGTGGTAATGAATGTAATTGAGGGACTGAAAACAAAGGAAGAAAAAAGTAGCATAATAAGAATACAACAATACACCATTTAGCTCTTCAAAATAAAACAATAGATCTTTTTCTCCAGGTGTGATAAGAAGTGACTTTCAGTTCTGAGAAGTGCTTCGTGGATTTTGTCAGGTTACTCACAGGCTGATTTCATTTAGGATTTGTTAGTTCAGGTCTCATATTTGCCCACTACACTTGTTGTGCTGGAGGCCTGGTATCCCATTCCTAAAATGTCTAAGCTGATTCTTTTAGGACAGCAAAATAGTAGAACAGCCTGTAGGTTTGGGGCTCTTTTGTTTGTTTGTTTGTTTTTCCCTTGCATTATGTCTTACATGAAACGGGATTATTTCCAGACGAAAAAGTTTGAGTTTTTGAGGAATCAATAAGTAAATTGTATTTATTTTCATGTAAGTTCCAGGCACAGAAAATTTGAGCCATAAACATATAGGTTTGAACCTCTGGATCAGAAGACACCTTGATTTGCTCACCCAAGACTGTTACAGAACACTACAAATGTTCTGCTTCAGGGTACAAATTCTGATATATATCTAAACTTTCCAAAAGTACGGGATTATTTTTTTTTATTCTGACTTGTTACCTCTCTATCAAAGATTTGTTAAGCTGAAACAACTGGGAGAAAAATTCAGGACATGCCTTCACAGATAGAAAATTTCATTGACACGGCTTTGTAGCACCCCCAGATACACATGTCCTTGTAAGAGCATTAAGATGATGTTGAGCATGACCTGATAAGGCCAATCAGACTCGAGGTACCTCAAGCACCATGCAGAGATGACAGAATCCCCCAGAATCAATTAGGTTGGGAAAGACCACTGTGATTATTGAATCCAGCCAAATACCACCATTTTATCAGGACCTTCTTTTGCCAAGGCCTTCCTTGTATAAACTTAATCCATTTATTAAGTTTGCTCTGCAAAGTTTCTGTAACTTTCACATGAGCAAATTCTTTTCGTGCTGCCCAAAGTTTCATCTGTAATTTGTGGTGAAGGGAAGAGACACAGTAAGAAGATGGACCCCTTCTCTTTGCAGCAGCTGGATGTTGACTTTATGGTGTTCCTATGGTGCATTTTAGAGAAAGGTAGGGTGTTCCCTGGAGAGGAAGAGGCAGGCAGTCGATATTGAAGCTGGCATGATCCATGAGACAAGAAGCTGTGCAGGTGTGGGAACACAGAAAGCTCTCTGCTGAGCTGCAGTTCTGTGAACTCTCTGTAATGGATTTAGGTATTGATCCTGGAGTATTTATTCATCTTTGGGTTTTCACTGAGCTGTCAGGTTTCATCTGAATTAACAAGTAAAATTTCTGACTTGCAGTGCTATGATTTTTTCATATGTAAATATACAATGCCATGATAACACTTTTTTTTGCTCAGGTCTTTTTTTTGTGCCTTGCTTCCTGCTATGTTCAGATGAGGATTTGGGAAATTTTTCTCACTCTTTTTTAAAAAAAAATCTCTTCATATTGAAAATATATTAATTAATGCTTAAATCCACAGAAATAAGAGTTCTCTGAATAAATGCTCCTAAGGATCTCTAAGTGTTCTCCCCTGTGGCTGACACATTAACACTCAGCATCCCATGGGACTATATAGGCTACACACTAATGCAGTGCTTTGGATTTGAAGTCAGTTTCTGTCTGGTAGTACAGCAAATCCACAGCCAATAATATGAGGAAACATAGAAGTGGGCCACACAGATTCTGGCCC
Source organism: Pardalotus punctatus (assembly GCA_013400915.1). Taxonomy (NCBI): domain Eukaryota; kingdom Metazoa; phylum Chordata; class Aves; order Passeriformes; family Pardalotidae; genus Pardalotus; species Pardalotus punctatus. The sequence continues at coordinate 288,558 of VZTX01015735.1, read as the reverse complement.
TTTGAAGAATTACAGAGAAGCTGTTTCACAAGTCTTCATGATCACACACCATAAAGGAATATTACACAGTAAGGGCTAGAAGCCAGGAAATAAATCTGCAAAAATGTTTATTCATGTACAACTTTGGAATGGATAGTCCCTTTCATGGATCACTTAATTTATGTAAGTTTTTTTTGGTTGGTCGTTTTCTTTTTTATTTTTGTTTTTGTTTTGTTGGTTGGTTTGGTGTTTTGGGGTTTTTTGGGGGGTTCACATTTTTTTGTGGGGTTTTTTTTTTGAGGAAAGAAAGGAAGATCAAGGAGTTTGGAGAGGAGCATATGAAGAAAACTACACTTCTATTGAATGGAGTGCATGCTGATCTTGTGCAGGTAGATGGTTTGTAGTACTAGTTAACTCTCTGTTGATGCCCGTGCAATGTTTTGTGTCCTTGTATTTCATGTTTGTACTTTAAGGTACAACAAAGCAAGCATCCACTGTCAGGTACAACTGTCAAGGCAGAAATAAATGGCCTTTCCTTGGTGACTTAAAAGCCATTTAGATGAATCTGCAAGTACACTGAACAAGGCATACCTGAGTAACTATCAAAACATTATGATTGCTTTAATGTGACCTTCTTCTTGTATCAAAAGGACATTTTAGATTAGACTGAATTCAGTTTGTTGCATTCACATCACTCATTTTATTTGCAGTTATTATTTAGAAAGCAATAGTTTCTCCATTTTGTACTAGGATGCTGGCACTTAGAATTCTGTGAGAAATTATCAAAATGTGGTGAATCATTCTTAGAAGATGAATTCTATATATATATATAAATTTAATGCCAGCCACATTTATCTTACATTAATACTTCATCCTCAGAATTCAGTTTTGCTACTTGAAAGGGAAAAAAATAAAGCTAATGAGAAGTAGTAATCAAATATTTGGCATTTCCTTCTTTCATTCCATTATCATTAACTAGAATTTATACTGTATATGTATGGTGTGCAATTTAATTACTTAAATTGCTCAAGATATGTTCCAGGCTTTTGGGGAAGTTATATAATGGTTCGTAGTGTCCAACCTAGTTTTTCTCCCCATTGTGTTTTACTGACCAGACTGACCTTAAAAGTACTGAAACTTTCAGAAAATTATCCTTTATATACTGTGCTTAGTTTTGAAACTACTAATGAGCATAAATAAAGAGAACTCCTGTTTTTTTATACTAAAATATTTATCACTGAGTCCAGAAAAGAGCCAGAATGTTTGAGGAAAATGTAATATGCATATTATATATATCTACAACATTGTTCTTGAATATACACATATATATGCATACTTATAAGATCTAACTCCAGTCTAGATAATTTACTTTCTTGTACAATGATGGGATTGAAGATTATAAAATTGCAAACACAGAGAAGATTAATTTTCCATAGGTCCAGAAGATTCCTCAGTGTACTGTTAAACTACTATTGTAGCCATGTGTAAAGTTCCCTTCCAAAGTAATTATTGGTATTACTGGGTGAGAGAGACTGTATGCACATTGAAATATTTTTATAAAAGAGAAATGGCAGCTTTCAATCCAAAAGGAAACCAACACAGAGGAATATTTACAAGATATCTTAGAGTAGTAAGACAAAGACTGAAAGAGAGCAGTAGTTACCAAATACTGAATTGAAGTTGGGAGAAAAAATAGTGTTTAGGCCACACATAGGTCTCAAGTGAGAAAAATGCTATAAAAAATTAGAGAAAAGATTACTAATTTTGTTTTATTGAGGTTAAAATGCATCACAGCTAACTCATCTGGTATGGAATTTTCCCCTACTAGAAACATCATGCTCTCTGTAAATATTCTGCTGAAAATGTGTGTTTTACCCTGCCATATAGTACCTCATCACAACATTGCTTCTTATGTGTGCTATCTAAGACTGTAAGCAAACACATTCCAGAAACAGATCTTGGCTTTGACATTTCCATAACAAAAATATACTGCCTTGGCACATTGAGAAGTTAGCAGAAACTGATGAAATTTGAATTCACTTTGCCCACTTTTATAAACAGTAGTTATTTAAATCCTTTAAGATATTCTGCTGGATCTGTCCTTCATGAGTCTATACCTCTTAAATATAAGAATAATCCTTTGGGCTAAACTTACAAAAGGATTTTGATATTAGAATGACTAATACTTAGAAATCCTGCTACCTACTGGAATTATACCTTGCTTCATACACAGTGTATGTTACAATTCAAACTCCTGAGTACCTGAATCACAAAATCCGTGGTGAAATATAAATATAAAGCAACCTAGGGTAGCTGATAGGAAATTCAGAAGTCTTGAGCTACAGCTGGGTGCCATTTTATATATGTATAGATGGGTCTTTGCATATTTCAGTGTGGCCTTCTTTTTTGTGAAAGAAAATGGAGGCATTGATGGAATCCCTCTGACTCTCTAGTCCTTCAGCAATCCTGAGATTCAGGATGAAAGATATTCATGTTGAAATTTTTATTCCTCTGCCTGAATGAGAATTTCTATCTAAGTATCTCATTTGACAGATGCTTTAACCCCTTTAAGCTAATGTCTATATAGAGAAGGTCTCTTTCACACTCTTCTGCTAAAAGCGTATGCTTTGCAGAAAATAAATCAAATATTAATTGGAGCAATGCCCAGATCCTGTCTGAAAAAAAATAAAACTACAAGGCTATAAACTTATTCTCCCATTTGCACTGTATATTTAAATAACTTACTGAAATAAAACAGAAAGGCATAACAAAAACAATCCACTTTGTGAAGTAGGATTACTAGCCTCAAATGCTTATGGTAGTGCAGGTGGTAGTGCAAGCTGGGCAAATTCTTACACTGGAAGCTAAACCCACATCGTTACTACTATGAATCCATGATAATTATGGATGACAATGCCAAAACATGTGCAATGATAATTTTTTATGTGTCAGTTTCAAGCACTTTCAAATGTTTCATCTGTTATGCCACTACGCATTCCAAGCCTATCAAGCCTAAACTGAATCCTGCATCATCTCGAATTTTTTACCTGAACACTCTTTGTTATATGTAGATTTCCCTACTTCAGATACCCCTGAATGTAGTTCTCACTGAGCAACTAGAGTATTGAAAGAAGAACTGACTGTCTAGGAAAGCATAAAAATAATTTAAAAGAACTCTTGGATGTGTTACTTATCAGGCTTTGTGACCGAGTCTCAATTTCAATAGCAAGGAAGCATCGAAGTAAGGCATGAGTCAGGCCTGTGTGAAGAGAAACAACATTCCCCTTCACAGAGAGGTGTGCAGGGTGACCAGACTCTGTCCTGGTCCAGGCTTGAGTGTCCCTCTCCTGCAAGACATGGGCTTTGCTCTCCCACTAACTGCTTGTTCCATTCTCTTTAGTAAGGCTGACCCAGCATCGGGGGTAATCCCTTGCCAAGCTTGGATATGGTAATGACAGGGGACTAAATGAGCACTCTAATCCTTGGTTTATTGCAAGGTGCACAGAAATAGTCAAGGAGGCCACTGAGGGTCTGGTCATGAGGTTGTCCCGCCAATTCATTGCTAAAGTGAATATAAACTAAAGACATAGCTGTGCAGACAGTTTTAAAGCAAAGGTGGTGGGACTAGGATTTGAATAAAAAAACAAGTGGAATATTTTTATAAAAAGTACGAGTAAATATTTTTGTATATGACGATAAATACTGGCATAAAAGACCAAGCAATTTTTTTTTCTGTAAATGTCTTGCTGAGGGTAAGAAATTTCAGATAGTTCAGATCTTTTTCTTCAAAAGGTTTGAAAGGGTCAGTAAATAGAAGCAGAGCTGTAATGAATCTCTCTTCTCCATGTTAACTGTCAATAGGCCAATGTCACATTAACTCATCAGAGGATAACCGAGTCTCAGTGTGTCTGCATGGCTGGGGGTAGTTTATCCTTCTGGGGTCATAGCTGCACCATGAAAAGAGGAAATTAAATGCAATAGCTAAAATCATCGTAATAGAATAAGGGAATTAACAGTGGGACATAAACTAATAATAAGGAAATTCACAGGCCAGCTGCCCTCCAAGACACAATAGGGGCACAATAAGGAAGTGGTTCAGGAGGCATCCTGTTGGGCACAGATATTGGAAGTCAGCTTCAGTTGCAGATTTCCTTGTTTGTATTAGCTCAAGTTGAAATTGAACTCTTCTTTGGAAGTGGGTATTTTTTTTCTCAGTGATTTTCCTTGTTTTTGATGAACAGTGAAAAGGAAGATTCTGTTTCCTCACTCATTAAAAAAACAAAAAAAGAAGAAGAAAAAAGAGGTATATTTAATAATATGTAATTCTACATTTTAATATACTGTAGTTTCTGCCCAGGTCAAAAGAACATATATGTTGAACAAGAATTTTAATTTTTAAATGACTGTTATCTCACATCAAAGGATTGTTTTACAATACCAGGTCTCTATGTGTGTCCTTTGAAGACAAAAATAACAGCACTTCTATTTGAATTTAGGGGAAAACAGGCTACAGGGAAGTTATTAAATTTGCACAAAACTTCATAATTCTAAACAAATTAAAACATATTTTATTTAAGTTATGGTACTTATTTCATTACCAAAGACTTTTATTTATTTGTAATCTGCAGTAAAGAGAGAAATGGATTTTATTTGATTTTTTTAAATCTAGCCTAAACTCTATTTTGCCTGTGTGCAATAAAAAAAAAAGAAGAAAAAAAAAAGTATACTTTTAATCTCACTTATATTGGCCGGTACCAGGAGCAGAGATATAAAATTTTAAAGATATGATAATTTAACTTTTTTTAACCTTGGACAGAACAAGACCGTAAGAATTCAATCCAATCTGTGAAACACAAGCATCAGATTTCATTGTCTTGGATTTAGTCCTGTTTCTTAAGTAACTGTTGGAAATCTTGCAAAGGGCCTGTTTCTGTAAGATTACCAATATAAAAGATCTTTGGCTACATCCTAATAATGTTTGGAAAAGCAACTGAACTATTAGAGTCATAATTAAACACAACTGGCAAACCTTTTGGTATTTAGCCATCACTCACTATGTTTTGAGACATTTTCTGTGGATCTGAGGGTGTTCTGGCAGAGGATGGTGATGGGAAGGGAAAGAATAAAACCTAGATCTTAGAAACTAGCAGAGAAGCTTTAATTCATCTGGATCTAAAACAAGAGATTCTGTAATATAATCCACAGCTCATAAAAATAATGCAATATTGCTTCATGGTTATATCTCTGGGAAAATGTGAAGAGCGATTAATTAAACTGATAATTATTAGTTTGCCTTGGCACTTACCTGCTCCATGAGTTCCAATGCTATTTTGTTAATATAAGATCACAATCCTGGCACACATCTTTTTTCCATATACAGTTTTGGCAACAATACAAGAAAATTAGACCCAAATCCTCTGTTGTGTAAAAAAAAAAACAAAAACAAAACAACAAAAAAAACCCCAACAAACCAAACAGCAAACTCAAACAAACAAACAAACAAACAAAAACCAGATAAGAGAATTAGAGCAAAATAAAATCATCCAATTGTCACAATCTGTGTACCAGGCTTTACCCAGAAGAGAAATAGCAAAGCAACATTAAATTAAAGTCGTGACAAAATAATCCAATCCTATTCAATTTCTTTTTCAAGCAATGTATTTAGCCAGCAAATAATTTGGGGCAGAGGTGTTTCTGAATATACATGCACATCTGTGCATACACACTTATACAAATATATTTAGAACAATATATTTGGCATCAAGTATGACATCTTTTACTATTCAACCCCTTGATAAGTTTAGTTCCAATTTGATTAGATGAAAATTATTCTAATTCTCAAAGTTTCCAGCAAGCTGCCATTGCAACAACAGTTTTCTCAGCTTAGTGCCCTTCCTTGGAGGTAGAAACATATCCATTGTATTGCCTCCTCTGCTGGGCAAGGTGTTCTAAGCATAAGGAGGGAAAATCATACAAAAGATTATGTTCTTTTTCAACATCTAGATTTTTATATCCTTTACACAGCATGACAAAATCTCAAAGGGCACTACAGCTGAAAACATTCAAGCTTGATAAATTGCCATGTTTTCTTGACCTGCACCTATATTCCATTGTAGACTTTAGTAAATATTTTGTTCTTGTATACCTTGGTTAAACATAAACCACCTTCTTTGTTTTATCTTCTTTGGATCATGTAAGATGACATGGTTTGCAGTATTGCCATTCCTGATAATTTAAATCTCTTTAAACAAACTAAAAATGTAAATAAAATTACTTAAAAAAATAAGTTTGTTTTTTTTAAAATTTTTTTTGTGGGTTTTTTTTTGGGGGGGGAGTTTTTAGTAGTTGTTTTTTTCTTTTTAAATCTCCCTTTGCTTTCTTGTTTTTTAAGGTTTTAATGTTTACTTGCTCAGCCTTTTCTGTAGGATAATTTTGGTTAGAAATTTAAGAACAAAGGAGAAAATAAAAGCCAGAAGAAAGCTCAATTCCTCATACAAATATCACATTCCTGGCTTTAAGGAAAACTAAGAAATAAAAAAGTCTGTTTTCTCAGATATTTCAGTGAAGAATTGAACACTAGTAAACCTGAGCTCGACAGTAGAAAAGATATATCTTTTATTCCTGATACATTTCAAGTGCTAAATAATATTTAATGAGTTTGGCTTTCTTGATTTTCGGCCTTATTTTAAACCTGACTGCCATCTGGCTAATAGCCTGTGATTAACAAAACTTTCCCTCCTCTGCGGCTGTAACATTACTCCCAACTGACCATTTAACAGTTACACAATACTACTGCTTCATAGAATATTTCTGATCTCTTTGAAGTTGTTTTCATTTTATTTACAGAACAAGGCACTCTCAAGTTTTTGGTTTAGCTCCTTCTTCCTTCCTCCTCAGTTTCCTTTTACACGTCCCTCTGACTGTGGCAGCCCAGGGCTGCAGAGCATTCCCGGAGGGTGCCTCTTTCTGATGCTACCTGTTTTCCCCGAGCTGTTGTTCTCTGTGGGTGCTCATTTGCTATGTGTGAAAGCAGAGTGACGACTTTGCCTCTGATCTCTCCCAGATGGTAGTTTCCTCATTGCTGGTTGCTAAGTATTTTTAACATTTGTGAGCATTTATCTTCTCTCTCAGGGAGGATAGCGCAAACTTACTGACAGGGAGGCTGGTTTTGGTGTGACTTGCAGAACCCTCTGGGTTAAATTGCCCATGGGTTAGTCTGAGCTTGGTCATGCTTGCATGTTGCCTGTTTCACCTATTTTAGCATAGCAAGACACATGGCCCAGAAGCTTCTTTGGAGCTCGTCCAAAAGCTGAGAGATGTTGTGACGCCATGTGATAACCAGGGAGGTGTGTGTTTGTCACTGTGCTAGATATCCTTTGCCTGCACAAAGTCCAGAACCATGTCCAGGATCTAGTGTAAAGGCGTAACACATTCACTTCCATGTTTCATCCACTTCAGGATATCCCTTTTTCATGCTGAGGAGGATTTTCCAGACAGGTTTATCATGCATTTACATATTAAGGGTAAGTGCAGTGAGCCTAAGGCTTCCAGGAAGCTACAGACTCACTGTGCATGTGTTTCTCAGTAATTTTTACATCATATTTACAGCATACACAGAGGCCATCTGTGCAGCACATGCACAGTGGATCAGTTGGCCTCATTGCAAATGCACTGTAAAGTTGATACGCGCATGTGGAGTGGATATGTCCAGATTTTCTCTACTACTGCTCTGATTAGGTTGCCAGACATCCAGAAATCCTGAACAAATGTCAAAAATCTTTGAAATCCCTCTGGATATATGTTCCAGGCATTAAAAAAGAGATGTGTTCAAGGGAACTGAAGCATATGGTAGTCTATCCGGCACAGACCACACTAAATGACTTAGTCACGTCTTCATGACAGAACACAGGAGGGCTGGGTCCAGATGCACCTTCTGGCTGCACCCCAGTTTTCTACTGGGACTAGACTTGGGTGATTACCAGTCCTTTGTGGATTTTACCGTAAAGAAATCTAGATATATGGGTCAGAGGAGGAGCTGCCACATCATCCAAATAAGCCCCTGATCTGCACAATCAAGGGAGAAGAAATCCCAGGCAAACTGTGGAGATTCTCAATGCAGCACTGAAGCTACAGTCTCACTCACACGGTGTCCCAGCAAGGAGTTTATTACACTCAGTATTTTCCCATATGTTATGTACATAGCTGTAGAAAAATGTTAGTGCCTTCAGTGAATGTGGCTTTGATATTCAGAGGATGTTTCTACTTAAAAAAACAAAGGGACTCAGTTGCTATAAGAGATGCTGGACTGTTATTCATTTGGAGAGCACACAGTGAGCAGTTAGAAAACAGCAGTTCAGTAAAAGAAATCAAAACATATACAAAACACAGTGAGTTCAGACATTTGTGCTTTACTATATTTACTACATTGCCTGTAATTTCTGCTTTGAAGCTGGCAAAATAACAGTAAATACTGAGGAAAGAAAAAGGTTATCTACATTTATTTCATAAGCTATTTATTTTAAGAATGTGTGGAGATTGTAAAGTGTATGAAAAACATATGTATATTGCTTCTTAAGATGCATCCATTACTGGGTTGGCAGTTTGAAAGTCAGAGAAGAAGCCATACACTAGAAACATGGAAGTAAAGACTTTTTATTTTAATCTTGATCTAATTAAGGAAAATATAGAAGTTATATATGTTTATTTATTTACTCTGTATTCATATCTCAAATGGAAATATTGTTTTTAGAAGCAGTTTTAGGTAGTCAGTAGAGATGAAAATTAACTCTTTTTAAAGTAATAACAAAGGAAATAAAACAAGGCACAAAACATATTTTGTTGTATTTTTAAATATAATTATACTTTTAAGTATGTCTATAAATTTTCCTTGACATAGCCATGTATTTTCCAGATTGGTATGACCACTGACCCTGCAAATTATATTACACATGCCTAACTTAACACCTGTGAAGTGCCCTAATGAAATCAAGTGCATGAAGGTATTCACAGAAGTAACGGTTGATAAAACTGAAGCCAGGTCAATCTAATGTATTGCATATTTTGCGGAAAAAGAAAAAACTCTTTGGACCCTATCCTGAAAGTCTTATGCTGGCACATCTCCAGTTAATGTAAAATCAGATTCCTGCCTGATTGAGAATTGTAGAGCTTGTGTTCTTGATAATCCTCCCAAAGGAAACAAGCAAACCACATCTCTTTATCCTTATTGCTTTTTAATTTCTTGACACAAAATACATATGATAATGTGAATGATTTGGATAAGGAGGTAAAGCTCTACATTTGGCAAGTTCAATTTACTATTAGAAAAATTATTTTCCAGTGCACCACTTAGAGTGCTAACCGTCATTGTCAAATATTATTATTGAATCTTAATGGCATAAGAATGTTATCTGAAAGATTCCCAGCAAAAATAGCTTGAATCTTATAATTTTATTGACCTGATAACTACAGTCACTAACTAAACATGATTGAGAAAACTTTCAGTCTTACTGACATTCTCAAGGTTTCAATATGATTTTCATCTAGTCTCTTCAGCAAAGCCTTATCAGAGAAATGGCTGAGTAAAAACTCTTCCTTCCTTGATTCTCACAAATTTGGCCAGAATTTCCACTTAAATATCCAGAAAAATTATTTTGTTTTAATATTTTGTTGGCATTATTTTTCTTTGAGAAATTATTTTCTGCTAAATAACCATTTTCCATTCTCCAAATATATTTTTCAAAACATTTATGTATAATCCTGCACAATGAATTCTGATTACTGTTTAATATTAGAAGATCTCTTTCTGTAATTACCTATAAAAAGCTATAAAAAGAATAGAAAATAACAATAGCATGAAGTCGTTTAAGTGTATCTGATATACCTAAATCCCTTCTTTAGTATTTCATGTAATGCTATGTTTAAAAGCATACTTATATTAAGATTAAATTTTATAAACTACTTCATAATGTGGATGAAATCCTATTGTATGTCTGAAAATCAAGTAAAATTAGACATTTAAATACCCATTATGTGAGACTTACGTCATCAACAAAAAACAAAGAGGCTACAGCAAGACATAAAATTAAGCCATTTTAAATGGTGTTAAAATCTATTTTTATAAGCAGACCATGTATGTTGATAAACATACAAATTCACTTTTGTATTAGGGAGGTTTAGATACTGTTTATTTTGGTGGGGGGAGTGGTAAGGTCTTGTTAACCAAATTTACCCCTTTCTGGGTATTCCCCTTACCTGCCAAAAAGGTAAAGCAGTGGAACCAGTTCTCACTGAGCAGTCAGTCTGGAGGAGAATGGATACAGCTTGTTCTGTATGTGGGAAAGAGATTTGAAAATGGTTACATACGCACCAAAAACTCCGCAGGTGGCACGGGAAGTCAAAATGTTTTGTTTTAAAATAAGAAAATGAACAGAATGAAATTCAGGAATGCAGCCCAGAGTGTAACTTCCTGCATCAGCAAGATGAAAACCTTTAATTGCAGATGTTATAATTATAAGAACAAATTTGGAGAAAAAAAAAATCAGACCTGCAATTCTAGCCCCAAAAAGTAGGGAGAGAGAGCATACTAACTCTCATCAAAGCTGCTTGTGTTAGATCCAATTATAGAAAGGAAAGACTCCTGTTAGGCTTATCTGAATACTCATTTGGGTTTGTGTAACAGATTCTTTCATATTTTAAGATTTTTGTTAAGAAGTGACTTTTACAGGTTTTTCATTCAGCTGACATGAACTTCATATTCTCTTTTTTAATATGAAGGGTATTTGTCTAGAAGCTTACCAGGTGTGCATATGCAACAAGAGCAGGTGAAACTTCAACAAAAGCCTTTTATTTGGGAAAGCTATTTATTAACAGAGTGCTGACAATATTCTGTAGTTAGGCTTAAAATAAGGACTGGATAAATAAGTTACAGCAAACAATTTATTCAACACACATATTACCATTGTTCCTACTCATGAATTGTGCAGGAACAGCTTGTAAAGCTCTCAAACTTAGTGCCTGGAGCTGCAAAAATAAGTGAGGAATTTTACTTAAACAAGTAGCAGGAGGTTGAGGGGAGATCTTATAACAGTCTATACAATTTCTGCACAAGGGGAAGCGCAGGGCAGGCACTGATGTCTTCTCTCTGGTGACCAGTGACAGGACCTGAGGCAATGGCCTGAAGCTGTGTCAGGGGAGGCTTATGTTGGATATTAGAAAAAAGTTGTTCCCCAGAGGGTGGTTGGGCACTGGAACAGGCTACCCAGGGAAGTGGTCACAGCACCAGCCTGACAGAGTTCAGGAAGATTTTGGGCAATGTTCTTGGGCACATGGTGTGACTCTTGGGGATGGTGCTGTGCAGGGACAGGAGTTGGACTTAGATGGTGCTTGTGGGTCTTCCAACTCAGGATATCATATGATTCTATGATTTTTACTCAGGCGACTCTCAACACTGATATATGCAGCAGTGCCTTACAAAAACTTACAACAAAAGCTTCATATTTTGTTATTAGTAGCAGAAATTAACTTAAAACATGATTGCTTGAGGGGAGTATGTCCAAATATATTTTTCTCAAACCTAGTTTTCCTTTTGTCTGTCTGTCAAAGGACAAAATTTACACTTGTGAGGGCAGACCTCAGAGTTTCCTCAGCTGTATAGTTTTAAAACTGTTGTCACACATGCTCATGGAGATGTATCATGTAGATGTCTCATGTAGATACCTATGTTCCCTCTGCTGGATGCAACGATGGAAAAAGAGAAATAGTGGAAGTAGGTCAGAGGATAAAAAATTCATAAAGGAACTGATTTCACATTGGCCAGCTGTGACTTGGTACATGATTTACAACCTAAGAACTCAGGCATACCTCTGATCTGGCAATACGTGAACAGTGCTCCAGTATAACATTTAGTCTCTTCATAAGCTCTGAAAGAGGAGGAATATTCTTGTAGAAGAAACGATCAATAAATTACAGTTATTATCTTTAAGAAGTTCAGGGATGCCCATGTAAAGACTGTTTGTTGGACACTGGAGTGGGCTTTTTTTAATCTGAAGTTTCATTCAAGTTTCAGTTACACTTTGCAATTCATCCCTGTATTAGATTTGGCTTCAAAGGTAGGTTCCAAGAAGAGTTAAGCCTTATATACAAAAGACTAAATCCCTTTGTTGAGCATACAGGGCCACTTCCAGGTCATCTTTTATACTTCTGTTCAGTCTGATTGTACAGACCTGAAGGTAGAAATTCACAAACTTGCTTGAGAAATTGGATGTGTAGTGAGTCGCCTTTAAAAGGAAAGATTTACTGCTGATCAAAGCAGTTATATATGAAGTGGGAAGTCCTCCCTGGGGTTTGTAGATTCAAACCACATTTCCTAGCTATCCTTATCTGGATGGATATGCTCACTCTTTTGCGATCATTCTCAGTAGATCCATGAAAGTTGAGTGTGTTCCAGCACAGTGATTTAGAGGAATGTCTGTGTCCAGAATAGCCTATAACCCAGTAGCATGGGGAACTAGAAATACAGAACATTTTCGACCCAAAACCTAGCGAGGTATCTGCACACCATAGAAAGGGTGCTCTTATGGGGGCCATGCAGTGGCAGCTTGCCTTTGTATTGTCTGAAATGTTGGGTCATGTCTGCTTCAAAAGCACAAATTGTTTAAAGGGAAATCCAATGATTCAAATACTAAACCAATCATTGAAAAGAGAATTTTCTGTATTATTACTCAGTGGTGGGACATCTTTGCTGTTTTTCAGGCCATGGAACCTATCAACAAACAGAACAAAAGTAGTCAGTGGAATTAAATTCAGTGAAAGATAAAAGCCTTGTTTTCTCAGGACTGTAAGGTTTTCATTTTCAGGAATCAATAGAGAAGGCTTTGGTTTTGTTTAATGTTTTGCAATACAGAGAAGGTTAGAGCAATTTGCCTAATGGACCCTCTGACCTTAGTTTCAGTAGCACTTTAATATTTAAATTACATTAAAACTCACACTAAATGAGAACTCTGATATGAATGATGGAAAATTGTATGTTTGTACCATCAGCCAACTGTCTGGTTGTTATTCTAATCACCACAAAATGGAAGATTTTATTTCCAAAGAGGAAAGATTGAAGCTTGTTATGTCAAGTGCTTTATTTTCTTTTTAGGAGGTGTTAACTCATCTTATGAAAACAAAACAGTATATTTTACTTCAAGTTGATAAAACAGAATTCTTGTGTAATGGTTGCCTTGGAACGAAATCTCTCAGTCCCCAGTGGAATGATGAAATGCTGGAAAGAGACTACTTATTAGCCATAAGAATTTTTTTGCCCACAATCACGATGTTCATAGTATCCAATATATATATATTATTCAGTTTACACATTATCAGTAATAAAAATAAAATAGCTTAAATGCAGCATACAACAACTTGAGGAACATATTTGTGTCTTTCTCCTTAAAAAAGAAAATTATTTGGCTGATGGATTTAATATAGTCTATGGGAAAAATATGGATATTACCATATGTATAGTTTTATTCATTCAGACTCAGTTGGAAAAATCCTTTCCTCATTTTATACAGAGAATTCTTATTTTTAATAGTCAAACTATATACAATAATGTATTCTTCTATTACTTATTAAGTATGTATAGCTTTGAAGCCTACTTGGACTATATGTTCCAAGCAATTCAAAAACATGTTATAAAAGAAAAAACAAAAGTTAAAGTTTTAAAAGAACCTTGGCACCATATCCTGAAATGGATTGCATGTTTTTTTCTTTGGTAAGCATCACAGCTAAAGGGCCAAGTGTCACTTTAACAAGCATTTCCTAATATTTGCTTATTTGTGTAGAAGATACATTAAATTACTATTTCTTTCTAGTGTGAAAACTGTTTTATTGCTACTTTCTTCATAATATACCAGAAGACTGTAAAGATGAATACAAGTTGGATGGAGTTAACTCATACATTTAATTACCCCTTTAAACAAACAAACTACACCTTATTGAGGTTTCTGAGAGTGAGAAGAAAAGCAAGTTTTTTTCTCAAGGTTAGCATCAGGTCAGGTCAGTAACTTGAGATGTATAGTCATCAGCTAGTTTAACCTGACTGGTGAGAATTTTCTTTACTCTGGGAAAGCCTAATCAAAAAACCAGATGTAGGCAACCAGTGATAGCATAAAGTTCAGTTATAGTGTAAGTGGGAAGTGAAGTGGTAAATTCACTTGTACTTAGGACAGTTAGGGTTGGCTGCCGGGGTTTGGGGTGAGGAAGAGAAGTCTGGGGAATGAAGGATTTTCAGAAATAGAAATGTAATGTTTCTGAGGAAATCAAGTCCTCCATTGCTGTCGGAACTGGAGGTTAAGTCAGAACTGAGTGAATCTCTAAACAGCTGCAAGAATTTATTAACATTTAGATAAGAAACTTGCCAAAATGTTCCAAGATAAGTAGAGAGAAAAAGTCACATGTGTTTGTGGGTATGACAGTGGGGAACCCCACTGTCATACTTTCACATTCAAACTAAAATGGCATCTTGAAAAGGACCTGTGCTACGCACAGGGGCTCTCAAATTACAGTGACATGTTTTAGCTTATACTCTGTCACATTTAAAGCTTCTTAATGCACAGGGTGATATGTCTTGGATTGTTGCTGCCAATATTTGAAAGACGTTTTCCCAACTGCAACATATTTCTGTTTATAGAAACCACATTAATGGTTTTGATGAATGTTCCCTGGGCATCAACAGTCAAGCACCTGCATTGTTATGTTGTTAGAGGGGTTTCGAAGAGCTTCTGAGCCTTGTCAGTGGACACACTCCCACACAATTCCTGAACATCTTTGGAATACCTGCCGTAAGATTAAAAAAGAAGGGGAAAAACAGAGAGAATCAGTGGACCATAAAAAAAGTATCAAGAAAGTTTAGTTAACTGCAATACAGGACATAACAAAAAAAGTGTTGAAGAAATAAAGGATTGGTCTTCTAAAAGGAAGGACTTGGGGAGAATGCACATGCTTTAAACTGAAATGGTGATACAAAAAACCCTAATAAATTATCTTTTGTTAGGTAGTGAAGTACTGCACCCATCTGAACACTGAAGAGTCTTCATGTTGCTTAAAAGCTTCTGCTTGTATAGGATTGCCAATCCCTGTTTTGGAGATTTTTTTGATTTTTTTGGTATTGTTTTGTTGTGGGTTGATTTTTTTCTGTTTGTTTGCTTGGTGGTTTTTTTGGCTTTGGTTTTGTTTGTTTGTTTGTTTGGGGTTTTTTTTTGTTTGTTTTATTTGGTTTATTTTAAAAGAATTAGTATTGATTAATAAAAAATGTCTAGGCTGGTCTAGGACTCTGAACAAGAGCTCTTTCCTCATCTTTGTTCCCTTACAGCTGAATGAGGAAACAAACCTAACAATCTACTGACTTTCAGATACAGGTTCTTTTGTTAATCCCTTGAATTTTGGTCACTTTGGCATTGCAGTAAAAAAATTTCAGAAGGAAGAATAGGGAAATTAATATTCTCTTGGGGAATATATATAGAGAGATATTGAATTTGAAATATTTAAAATGGTGAAAATGAGTGAACTAAGTTCCTTCTTTTTCTGGAAGACTTTTATAACCAGTAAATAATTACATTAAAAAAAAAAAAAAAAAAAACTAAAAAAAGGAAAAAAAGGTTTTGAAACCTGTCAGTTCTGGTCAATGCACTCATCAACTCCAGATGGTGATTTTGGAGGGTAATGTTTCAGCAAACATTAATCCTATTTTAATTTGGGCTGGGTCAAAACTCAGGTTTCTATCTAAATATCCCTGAAATATGTGTACACACATCTTGTTCTTCTGTGTGCCTATATGAGAGATGAATTTCAGAATGGGATTATTTTCCTTCTTTATAATATGAATGGCTTTTTAGATGCATGTCCCTGCCATGCAAGTCACCAAATGCAATTGAGACAGTCCCTGGGAACAAGACAATAGTGTAGAGAAATCCAGATTTAGTGTAGCAGAGGCCCTCATTAAGTCTGTGTGCATCAAACCAAAGTGAATTCAGAACTGTATCACCACTAATTCTGCGTCCTCTAGAAAGGTCCTCTTCATGCAAGCCTTCACTGTGAGACTTCCTATTTATCCTGGATTGCTGCCTTTTAAACCTCTTAATTTTGCAGCGTACCTGATGAACTGAGGGAATGAAGTGTTAATGAAATCTTGACTTGCAGGTACCAGGTTTGCAAAGAGATGTATTATCACAGAGAACACTGGCACCTAAATTTAGGGTGTCAACATACCCACCTGTGTCTGTTAGGCACTTAGGCGGAATTCAGAGCAAATCACTGCTTGATGGCAACAGCTCCAACATTCACAATGTTGTCTTAGGAGCCTTGGTGGAGTTATGTGCAGTTTCAACCACACCTGGCATTATCGTAGGGCAAACATGTCTGAAACTTACGCCCTGCAGGTCTCAGGCGTTTCAGCCCTACCATCCTTCCTTCCATGGTACACAACTCCAGTAATTTTTTCCAGGAGTCTTTCTCCTGTTAAGGCATGTTGGGTGGTGGTGCTGCCACCAGCTGTGTGTTTCAGCCAGAGCAGGGGTGGCTGTTCTCTGCAAGCTGCCCAAGAGCAACCCCATGCTAAACCTGGGTACTTCTCCAATTACTGGCCAAATGGCTACAAGAGGGAATGAGGCAAACACAACACAACTTTTCTGACAGCTTTACAACAATACAGATCCCCTGGGAGAGCAGCAGAATGACCAGAATCTGTTGTCTCCCACCTATGAATTAATTTGTAGAACTGTGTTGTAAATTTTGCTTGTGTTATATCATACTACAAGAAGGACCAAACAAATCATTCAACTGACATTACATTTTGCATCTGATGCTGACCAAAAGTGAACTTAGCGTAAAGTGCAAAAATAAATCAGGGATATTTTCTATTTTTTCTAGGCATCCAAGTGTTTCTGTTGAGGGACTTGCTGAGCCAGAAGTGATTCTTAAACATTAGTAACTTTCAATGACTTGTAGCTAAGACCTTCAAGGAGATCTACTTAATCCTCACACAATCAAAGAGTCTGATTATTATGTATATATAGACCAGCCATCCAGAAATCTGTAGCTGTCCTCCCAACCCTAGCTAAGTGTAGGTTAAAATAAATACCTGAACAGCCATCAAGGAGGACACACTCTCAATATTTCTTGTTGAATGTGTACTGTTCAGAACCAACAGCATGCTTTGGTTTTTCTCATTTTCTCCTTTTAGTGAAAGGAGAAAAATTAAAAAAGTTGTATCTGGCTGCAGCACAACCTGTTCTGGTGACTGCTCTGTAAATTGTTTCCCTCTTTTATTCAAAGGCTGTGTGATGTAAAATGAGCATACGATAGAGTATTAAATATAAGATTTTCTTGGTAGGGGTTGTAAGTATGAGGTAAAAGCCTTCTCAGGTCTTGTTTTTGAAATAAATTAGCCTTAGAAAGTAGACGCCTTTTGCAAGGCTATTTCCAAAACATTTGTGTTAGATTTGGTCTGGCATTTTTCATTTAGACTGACAGCTTACAGGACGTTTAGGAAGAGGAACACCTACTATCTGGATTTTGATCAGCCTGTGACAGGAGCAATAGGCTGACTCAAAGGGTAGACACAGGGCTGGAGAAAACTGAAATTCTATGATCAAAGTGTGGGAATTCACAGCATATCTCTTTAGACAACTCTGAAGATGTACTGCAGAAGGAATGAGAGTGGGAAACTAAGAACAGTTAACCAGTGTCCTGCCTCAGGTACCTGAGTCCATTTGTTTTGATAAAACTTGAGACATTTGGTCCGAAACTCAGAGCAAGACACAGAATAAGGTTTGTTAAAGAGAATGCAGAATAATGCTGACAGATCCCAAAATTTTAGATGCCATCAAGGAGTCTCATTAGCTTGAAATTTTAGCTGATTACTGACTTTTTTTTTTTTTTTTTTTTTTTTTTTTTTTTTTTTTTTTCCTCCACAAAATTACATGTTTTTTAACTTTTTTT